>JAJMDF010000209.1:0-190037 GCA_030573475.1 Hanseniaspora thailandica (nom. inval.) | reverse complement strand
TGCTGCCATGCTCTTAGTGCAATTAAGAAGAGGATCGCATTAGATGTATAATATATAAGAATAAATAGCAGATTACTTCATTAATAGTTCAGTTCTAAAATTCAATACAATGTTTTTGTTAAAATAGTGAAAAAAAACAAGTTCCCCAAGTTATTAGGCGTGTTTATTCATTTAGCCGCCCTTATCTGACTTACACTTTTTTTACCCCTTTATCTAATTCATAGGGGATTCTTAACTTAACGCGTAAAAGGTCTCTCTATGTGTATCAAATTATATTCACAAAAAACACCAAAGAACAAACCACAACATGTTGTTACAAGATTACGACTCAAAAGTCTCTATAATAGATAGACTAGGGAGTAATTCATGCAAGTCACTTTTGTCTTTAAAGGATTGGTATTTTCCTTATCAACACGTCCCTCTTTTGCTCAAAGAATGTATCCCTAAAGTCTTATGTCATATCCCCTTTCCTACAGATCCTTTGCCATTTCCTGTGCATGAAAATGAGGCTTTGCTCAATCAATCACCATTTAACCAAGATTTTGAAAAGATCAAGAAAAAAATTGAGACTGATGATGCTAATAATAACTATGTATTTCATTTACAAACCAAAGAAACTTTGATGGAAAATATAAGACTTGATGCATCTTTACACTTAAAGATTGAAGTTGAAGGTTCAGAACCTAATAAGCTAGACAATGCAACTTCATCTGTTGTGAATGAACATGCTTATGATTATATGAATTCAGGAATTTCCAATTTTTATAAAATTGACACATACTATCATCACTGGCAATTGAAAGATAACGTTTTGATAGACCCAATCAACGGAGAGGACATCACATTCATCAACAACACCAAGATTTTATCATTAAACACCAGCACAAACAGCGTCACTGAAATTTGTGATTTTAAACATAAAATTGTCAATTTTGATATCAGCGAGGATTACATAGTCGCTTGTGGATACAGAGTGATGAGTTCATATCCTCGTGAGTACACCCATTTATTCTTCAATGAATTTGACCGTCCATTAGGACAAACAACAGTATTCAAATCAGCAATTTCTCCAGAAACTAATAAACCAGTGATTGTGCCTTCTGATGAGGATGGGAAACACTTCAGAGTATTGAAAGATACTAAAAAAAATGATGAATCATCCTGTAAAGGTGCATTGTTCATATTTAATAGAAAAACCGGAATTTCTTACGAATGTGCAATTGGTGTGTATATGAACAATGCCGCCAAGATATTAAACAACAACAAACTTAAAATGATGGGTGGTGAAGATACATCTCCAAATGATGATTTGAACATACTTGTTAGCAATAACAATGGCTTTTTGTATTATCTCCAATTTTCATTAGATAATTATAGATATGTAGGAATTTGTCCAAAGATACCTGATTTATCTACCCAAGCTTCTTTGAACAATATAGCCATAGATGATAGTTATACCCACATATTGCTTACAACAGATAGCAACTCTTTCTACACAGCTAAACTAGAAGCATTAGCAAAATTGTTTGATACAGAGTGTAAACTTCAATATTTTACTCTCAATTGTGAGACTTGGTTTGCACCTTCGGGATCTTTTGCCATGAAAGCTAGATTTTTCAACAATTCTACAATGGCTGTAGTATCTTATCAGAATGGAAGGGTGCATCTAGTTGACATAGACAGTCTTGGCAAGCGGAATATAGTCCTCCCATTCAGACATTATGAAGAAGCTCTAAGAAATGTAGTCATCGATTCAAATAATAACATATACATAAGTCAAAACTCAGGTGCCGTTCATATATACACCAGAGAACAGCTATCCACTGAATGGGGGTATGAGCCCAAGATATTAAGTCATCACAAACAATTGAACTTTCCTAAAAGTTGTTATTTACATCATTTGGAGGAAACTGCCTTGGATGGAGAATCTTTTGATACAAGTGACAGTTCAAGACAGTTTGTAAAGCAAAAAATTGCTCCATATGAATCAAATTCATATGATCTATGGAACATTTCTATGTGGGTTAAAGACAGATTGAATGTGATGATTAAGGTTCTTTACAAGCCTGATCATTTCTCTTTTAGTAAAAAGTTTATAGATGTTATACACAGTATAAACAGAAGTGGGGCTTTAGATAGTCTTGATAATGAAAATTTGGATCCTGAGTTGATTGAGCAACTATTGAACGAAGACTATGAGGAGTTGTTTAAGATGGACAAACTTGTGATGCAAGAAAGAGACTTCAAATACCTTGGAATACTAAGAGAAAATGAAGTCAAGATCAACAGATATTATAACTGCATTGCCCATTTATACCCAGAGACATACAAACGTATTATGAACATGCGCAACTGTGATTTAACAGAGCTTCTCCCATTTGACAAGATAATGACAAGATCATATACGCCATATCAGTATGACCTACATCAATATGCCAAACTAGAAATACTCAAAAGAGACTCCAAGCTTTACAAAACTTATAAGCAAAAATTCCCAACCAACAACGGAAATTTTATCATCAATACCCCTAGTCTTCCAGAGGATTATCATCCTTCAGAAAAAGTAAAAATTGAAAGTAAGAGTTATGAAGAATTGATAGTGAACACTCAAAATGAACCTGAGAATGTTTTATCCAAGAAGAACAGCTTTGGCGAGAATATAGGAGAATACGAGGATTACCAGTTCTGCATCCTAAGTGCATTCAAGAGTGTCAGCATGGACAAGAAGAACAAGTATGAGGATAATCCTAACAACAAGATCACAGGGATGTGTGTACGTAAAGTTGGCAATGAAGAACAGCTAGTAGTGGGCACATCATCAGGGATATACACCATCCCAATCATAAAGAATTAATAAGTGAATTATATATATAAATCAAGCTTCTTCTTCATTCTTCAAAGTCTTTTGGTACTCTTCAAACTCTTCTTGGTTTTCAAAAGTCTTTTCTATACCCAAGAATCCACCAGCGTTGAATATTTCCAACATTTGTTCACCATCCTCCAGACTCATAGATGCAAAGATTTCATTGACTTTATCCAAACTTCCAGACAACAAGGCGTTTCTCATCTTTTCTGGTATCAAGTTGAACAGCTGGATTCTATGTTTCTCAACCTCATCTTCAGTTTCATCTTCATGTTTGAATTCCGGAACGTTGATTTTCAATTCAGTGTTTGGTTCCACACTCTTCAATTGAATGATTTCTTGACCTTCTCTGTCATCCTCATCATCTTCCTCCTTCATGGCCACAGCACGGGTTTTGACATGGTTGTACTTCTTCTCGATTTCCGACAAGAAGAACGGTCTGGCCATGTTGGTGGTTGAGTCGTCGTCTAATTTGTTGTAGAACTTCACAATGATGTCTTGAAGCTCCTCATCGTGGATGTATTCACTATCATCATTCTTGAATCTCAGTTCGTAGATCTGGGAAATTGAAGACATCACTTCACTTTGATAAATGACGTTGTGACATTTCTTGGTATCCCCAGCAAGTTCGTGGTTGAAGGAAGACATCATTAATGCATCGACTTGTTGAGCAGAAAGAATTTCGTAATTGTTTAATAAGTAACTTTTACCCATTTCATGATTCTCACAAGGCAATTCACCAAATTCCTTGGTCTTGTCATCCAGAGTTAATACATTCTCCTCACCCTCAAAGGCAATAAACTTCTTCAATCCCATCTTGGTCAAACTATTGGTTTCCTTTTGTTCATTCTTCACCTTTTCAACCTCAGCTGCAGTCATCGGAGCAGATTTGTTGATAATAGAAGAGTTCCATGCATCCTTCATGTCTTCACTTGAGATGTGTAATTCTTTTTCTTTGTACAATTCTGCAAGTTTGGTGTTTGCTTCTTCAGAAACTTTGTCAATCTTGGCTCTGTGTTCAATGATTTTTAACAAAACAGCTTGTAAAGACAACTTATCGTCTCTTTTCAATTCAGAATGGAATTGCTCTATCAAATCACAAACCATCTCGTTGTATGGTGGAATGTCATTGTCGATTTTGTCACCCTCACACTTTTCATTTTTGTCAAAATTGGCATTCAAAAGTTTTTCCAAATCTTCTAAGTTCATGAATACTTTCACAGCTTCGGGATCCTTCTTTTGTAAACCTAAAACATAATCCATTCTCTTGTTCAAGTGCTTGTACATCTCCAATTGTTGTTCCAAGATCTTGATCTCATTCTTTCTTTCCTCTCTCTTTTGATGGATGTCTTGTTGTTTCCATCTGATAAAAGACTTTTTGTCAACGTTTGGATGGACTTCAACGTCAGAGTCGTCTGATAGTTCTAGTTTATCCCACTTACTGTAATCAATAGGCATTTTATTGTTTGTATGGTTTGGTGTTAACTAAGATGATTTAAGTGGCAAAAACGCGTGTTTAAGTTATAAGAAAAAAAGATGGAAGATTTGTTTAAGTTTTTATATCCGTAGAAAATTCTGGAAATGCAAAAGATATCCGAGAAATAAAACAAAGATTGATAGCAAACGCATAGAATGCTAATGGCAGTGAAATATCTTTACATTTGAAGAATCAACAATCTAAATTACTATTTAATCAAATGTTAAAACTATACTAATTGTTATTATTTGAACGTCTAAATTAATGTAAACAATTATTTTAATCTAACATTACATAATTTTTCAGCTTAAACATCAAATATATAAACTCATCTGTAGTAATTCGGCTTTTGGATCTCTAACCCATACTCCTTCAATGCAGATGACAAGTCCGACATTCTCAAAACAACTCTATCCTTATCGTTATGTTGTTGCTGTGTGTTTGTTTTGTTCACATTCGCATCCGTGCTTCCTTTATTCTGCATGTTTGACATATCCGCATTATTATTCATTTCCTGCTGCAACAACTTCTGTTGTTGTTGACCCATCAACAACTGTCTAGCCTTTTGTTGTCCATTCGTGGCATTATACACAGCTGTGCCTGATCTTATTCTTGAATATTCATAAGCATCAACAGCTATATCCGTGATGAATTTTGAAGTTGCCAATGATATAAGTTTCTTGATTTTATCATCTTTTAGAGTCAACCCATTTTTCTTTAAGTAATAATCAACTATTATGTCAGGTATCACTGGTGGTTGTTCATTCAAAAACTCTAAAATGTCTTGTAAAGACTTGTCTTTTCTGGAGAAGTTTAATGCATCGAAAATAGGTGTTGTTTTAACTTTCTTTCTTTTTTCACGCTTGGATTCACCTGCCTCATCAAGTTCATAGTCTGATGCATCTGAATCGAATCCTTCAGAATCATCCTCTTCTGAACTGTTCTCGTCGTCTTCATGTTTTCTTTTTTCTCCTATGTGACTCTCAGCTTCAGGCTTTGGGTCATCACCCATGACACCAATGTTACCCTCCACATTATCATCAAATTCATCATCACTCATCATCTTTATATATATATATATATATACCTGTTATTATTGGGTTGTGTAGCACTATTTGTACTTGATGTTGTTCAGATATGTTGGGTGAAGGCAAACCCTTTACGAAGAAAAAAAAAAGAAGAAAAAATCCGAAAATAAAAACGTGACTTACACGAAAAATAATAAATTAAAAACAGTGCTTATATCCGAATTTCTAAAACAAACTTAATATTTAATCAATTCACAACTGGCTTTGTTTAGTCTCAAAATCTTAAATAGTCTATACCGCTATTACTGACTCCTCCTAAAGATTGACCATTTGCCTTATCAGCCCCAGCAACATCTAACACAAATGGTTCGTCAATGTTGTTGATGTTGATATCCGTACAGATTGGACATTTCTTGGCTAATAATAAATTCAATTTATCCAACCATTTCGATTCCTTCTTGAACATGATGTTTTCAATTTGATTCTTCAAACCAAAATCACCACCTTTGAGTATCAGACCCAGTGTACAATTGACGTGTAATTTGTGACAACATGGGAAGCAATAAAACTTCTTTTTCAAAATCAAGTTATCGTGACATGAAGAACATACATCGCTTTCAGAAATTTCATGGCTCAAGTTATGGTTCAAGTAGTCGATGTCTTCCAAGATCTTCTGTCTTAGATTGATCAAGTTAGATATTTCCTTGTTGGTTTCGGAAAGTTCTCTGTTTTGAGACTTCAAACTGGATATAAACTCATCCTTGATCACAGCAACGGTGATGTTCATGTTTTCTATAATTGGGAAAACATCCGAAATGGTTATAACATCATTAGACTCTCTAATCAAATCGTTTATGATAGGCTTTAAATTCAAGTTGTTCTTGTAGCTGTTAGTTAAAGTATGTTCAACAATCAACAGCCACAACTTCTTTTTCAACTTTCTCATATCATTAAACTCGTCATTTTCGTTAAACAAATCATCTTCATCAATGTTATTAATGATATCCCTAGCGGTTTCCAACAATCCCTCTTTCAAAGCCAATTTTACTGATTCAGAGTACATCTTCATTTTATTCAGAATATAAACCACAACATCAATACTTCTTTTTTGTTTATTCTCTTTGTGAATTTTTGTAGCCATGTTCAACAAGATAAAACGGTCTACACATTCCCAGTTTATGTCAATAAATGAGATCACTTTATCCAGATCAAACTCATTTTTGTCGTTCAGTAGCATGTACAATATTAAATCATTCACATCTTTATTAACAGAGTCAACACTGGAGTGATACCACATCAAAAACCATAAACAATAATTAGGCATTTTCTTGATGCTTCCGTTGCTTGTCTTGATGGAGTATACTGTATGAAAGTATTCCAGGAAAATACTCAAAAGCTTGTTGATATCAATGGTAATGGTTTTGTTGGTGATCAACTTCACCCAGGTTTTGACTATTTCCTCGGGACAATTTTGAAGCAAAATCGAGGCAGTGTCATAAATGATCTTGGTATCGTTGCAGTAGACATTAATAACCTTAACAGCTTCTAAGAAATTGTTGTCCTGGATGAGATAATATTCTATTAATGATTTGTAATCCTTGCTTAGCTTCATGAAAAAGATTAAGTTGTTTGGGGATTTGGAAAGTAGTTGTCTTGTCAATGTATAGTCCAAACGTTCTAAGTTTTGTACTAAAAACTCTCTTAGCTTTTTGTCATTGCCAATGGATGGTTCTAGTTGTATCATAAATGTGATAATCAAAGATAGAAGTAACTTTATCTGGTTATCAGTCATGGATTCATTAAAGTTGATTAACCTTAGCTTCAAGAAATCTATGATCTTGTTTGTGCCAATATCTTTATATTTCTCAGCTGAAAACAGTCTGATAATCTGGTTCATTCTTAAAGTAAAGTTGGCTTTGATTTTACCACCAACTTTTACCAACATGTCAACATCTTTTTGATCTTGACTTAACAAATATTCAAAGTATTTTTCATAAATTGGCTGTTTCTTCTCATCATCGTTAAGATCAAATTTTAAAACTTCAGCAAACTTATTGAGTTTTAGAAGATCATCAACGACATTCAAATTCTCATCTTGTAAAATAATCTCAAAAACATTGTTCAAAGTGTCATATAACCAGTAAGTAGGTTTCAAGTCCTTAGTGATATAATCCACTTCTAGGAACATCGATCCTGCCAATGAGTGTTCAACCTCAATGTTCATTTCATCTTTAAAGTTAAACTGATTGATAATATTAAGCTTATTCTGATTGGTTATGTTCAAAATATGATAATTGGTTAAACAACTATCAATGATATAATTATCCTTGTTGAATAAATCACTCTTTTTTAAAATGCTTGATTGTTCAAAGTTATCTTCATACTTGTTCATCACCAGCTCATTCTTGTAATTGATCAAGAATTGTTTATTTTTGATATTCTCAAAGACTTTTATCTTGTCAATTTCCTCTTTGTTAACATCCTCACTGCCATAGTTTTCAATTTCTAAAGGAATGCTATCATTGTTGAAATCAGTAATCTCTTTTATGTTCTTATACTTCATGACTGTTACACCCACTATACATGTTAATTCCTTCAACTTCGTACAATAATGCAAACCCTTGATTGTTGCTGTGTATTGATTCAACTTTATAATTTCATTCTTGGCCAATGAGTAAACGTATACTTTACCTGTTTTGGTACCTAACAAAACTTTATCATTGCCATCGGCCTTGGAGACGAAGAGGTTGGAAGTACATGAAATGTCCAAAGATCTTTTGTTTAGTTCAGATAATGGCTGGATAATTTCAGCATTATCAGAATCGTACTTGAAATATTCAAATTTATCACCATTCAAAGTCTTGATGATCAATATGTTGTTTTCGTGATTGTTTGTGTTGTAAATCTTGAAAATGTCCACCACTTCATTGAACAAGTATTTCTCATACTGTTTGATATTACCCTTTTTCTGTAGAAATGGGTGTTGTAAGTTGGTTACTATATCTGGATCTTGTAAGAATATCTTTTGTATAATGAAACTGGCCTTGTTGTTGATGATTATTTTATAAACTGAAAACATTGTATCACCACACACTTTGAATAAGTGCAGTGATTTGTTGCCAATAACAACATCTTGTTTATCAAAGATAACCAAACTATCCTCATCGTTCTCAAACTGAACCTTTTCTACAAGTATTTGCATGCTTTGGTTGTGTTAGGTTTTCAGGGGAGTTATTTACACTTTTCGATTTCACGATAAGGTGTTTTTAGCAGAGAAAAAAATATGAAAAAAGTTGAAAAATAAGTATAAACAAAAAGTGGGCTATACAGCAGGTATAGGAAGAATTGCAGTAGTAAAGAGGTTGAAAAGGTTAATTGGTTAATAAATAAAGAATTAAGTTAGCTTATTGACCAAATGATGATTATGGGTAATGTCTTTCATTACAGATCAGTATTCAATAACAATCATAAATCGACATTAAACCCATTCACTTCTCATAGCTCCCAACAAAAATACATTTAATTTCTAAATTAACAAATTCTTTAAATATATATATATATAATAAACTAATATACTTATAAAATTTATAATTCACCACTGTCTTCGATCTTGATGGTGGCCTTGGTGGCACCACTGTTGGAACCTAAGGCTTCGATCTTCTTGACGATTTCGTAAGATTCCTTGTCAGCAACTTGACCGAAGACAACGTGCTTACCATCTAACCAAGAACATGGAACGGTGGTGATGAAGAATTGGGAACCGTTGGTGTTTGGACCAGCGTTGGCCATGGATAATAAACCAACAGTGTCGTGCTTTAAGGCGAAGTTTTCATCGGCGAACTTGTTACCGTAGATGGACTTACCACCAACACCGGTACCATGGGTGAAGTCACCACCTTGTAACATGAATTGAGGAATGACCCTGTGGAAGATGGAGTTCTTGTAACCGAAACCCTTTTCACCAGTACATAAAGCTCTGAAGTTTTCACAAGTCTTTGGGGTAACTTCGTTGAATAAGTTGAAGTTGATTCTACCTAATGGAGAACCGTTGACGGAGATATCGAAGAATACTTTAGACATTTTTGAAAAGCTCATATAAATAATTTATTTATGCGTGGTTTTTTGATACTTATTTGATTGTAATTGATTAAAAGTGAATGAAAGTTAAATGAAATTTGCCACCTTAACCTTGAGAGAGCAGTTTGTGGGAAAAAAGAAATTTTTTTTTGACGAAGTTTTCGAGGGAGAGAAAATTTTTAGCTTAAACACGGGGGGGATGTTCCTCAAGGGGGTGGGTGAGTGTGGTAAAACCCCATGTGATATTCAAAGGGGGAGGTTGTAAAGATGATCTATGATTACTAATCATTCATTTACAATTCATCTTTGTAATCTCTTCTTGTACGAATGTTATTGATTAAAAGCCTTCAGTTGGTTACAGTGCTTATGTCCGGCTGCCACTACAAAAAAAGCTCAGAATGAGTCTTGATGACGTGACTCAACTAAGAACATTTTTTGCCTAGGAAAATTTTTTACTGTGGGAAAATTCGCTCAGCGGTTTTTTTTAAAAAGTTTCCCTCTGGAATATATGAAATCATATTCTCAGACTTATGACTAATTTTTCAATCTTCTTATTAGACTATGCTGTTTATACTTCACTTTTAAAATAATATAATTCAAAAACTAAATAAAACCCATATATAACATAACCAAATAAAAATGGCTAAAACTAGAGCTGGTGTATTAGGTGCTACTGGATCAGTAGGACAAAGATTCATTTTATTATTATCAAACCATCCTGACTTTGAATTGGTCAAGTTAGGTGCATCTTCCAGATCTGCCGGTAAGAAATACAAAGATGCTTGTAACTGGAAACAAACCGAAGTTATTCCTGAATACGTTGAAAACTTAGTTGTTTGCGAATGTAAATCTGAGTTCTTCCAAGACTGTGACATCGTCTTCTCCGGTTTAGATGCTGATTACGCCGGTATCATTGAACAAGAATTCGCCGACAACGGCTTAGGTGTTATTTCCAATGCCAAGAACCACAGACAAGACCCAGAAGTTCCATTGGTCGTTCCTATCATTAACCCAGAACACTTAGCTCTTGTTGAAAACAAGATTGAAAAATCCAGAAAGGAAGGTTCCAACAAGGGTTTTATTGTTTGTATTTCCAACTGTTCCACTGCTGGTTTAGTTGCTCCTCTAAAACCTTTAGTTGACAAGTTTGGTCCTTTGAAATATTTGATCACCACTACCATGCAAGCTGTTTCTGGTGCTGGTTTCTCTCCAGGTGTTGGTTCAATGGACATTTTGGACAACGTTATTCCATACATTGGTGGTGAAGAAGAAAAGATGGAATGGGAAACCAAGAAGATCTTGGGTTCCATTTCTGCCGATGGAACCACCATTGAAAACATTCCTGAATCTGAGTTGAAGGTTTCTGCTTCTTGTAACAGAGTTGCTGTTATTGATGGTCATACCGAATGTGTTTCCTTCTCCTTCCAATCTGAAGAAAAGCCAAGTGTTGATGAAGTCAAGCAATGTTTGAGAGATTACCAATGTGAAGCTACCCAATTAGGTGTCACTTCTGCTCCAAAACAAACCATCCATGTTTTGGAACAAAACGATAGACCTCAACCTAGATTAGACAGAAATAGAGATGCTGGTTATGCTGTTTCAGTTGGTAGAGTTAGAAAAGATACCGTCTTGGATTTCAAGATGGTTGTTCTATCCCACAACACCATCATCGGTGCTGCTGGTTCCGGTATCTTGATTGCTGAAATCTTGAGAGCCAAGAAGTTGATTTAGAGTAACGTCATTTTGTATATAATTTGTAAAGATTGAAATTGAACCTATTATTAATGAGTTTTAAAATCCTTCTTGGTGCTGTTAGGCTTTTTTTTTTTTAAATTTTTTCCTCATCAGCTTATATCATCGAAGTTGATCAAAAACCTGGGAAAGTAATAAATATGTCTTGTGATAAGTATATTTGGAGGTGTATAGAAAATGAAGACCTTATTTATGAACATATTAACGAGCGATATGCTCTGATGAGTGAAAATTCAAGTAAAATAAAGCAAGATCTTGGTATAATAAATGATAAAGAAGAGAAGATAGTTATAGAGATAGATTACAATACGCAAGCGAATGCTGTTGTCAAGGGAAAGAAGAGAACAAAGCAAAAATCGGAAAACTATACAATTGAATTGAATCAATCTTTAACATCACTGAAATCAAATACAAATGGGAACTCTACTACCGGATTTGTTGTCTGGCAGAGTACACATTTTTTTATTAACTGGCTCCTGAAGTATAATGGGTTACAGTTTTTAAATTGGGAAGATCAAAACATGAATATTATAGAACTTGGAAGTGGGATCAACTGTACCAACAGTGTTGTCCTCAGCAATTATTGTAAGGATTTTTACATATCAACGGACCAAAAGGGGATTTTGAACAAACTAAAGCAGAATTGCATAAATAATTTGAAGGAGATCAAAAAATACAACAGGTCAATGAAGTTTCTTACAGATACAAGGATAAATGATGGTAGCTTTTCAGGTAGTGATGAACCGTTATTCTGCTCAAGATCTTTGGATATTAATCCTTTCTGGTGCGATAAAACCGAAAATAACCTGTTCAAATATGAAGTGAGCATCCTCGATTGGTGTGATGACGCAACATACCAAGAGTTTATCAATGAATACGGACACTGCATTAATAATAGTGATCACAACTTGACTTTACTTGCCGTAGATGTGATATACAATGAATTCCTAATAGTGCCATTTTTGACAACCGTCAAAGCTATTTTAAAGCTTAACACAAAAGCCAACGCTTTGGTAGTCTTACAACTAAGAGATGAATCAATTATAATTGACTTTTTAACAGAATGCTTGGAGCTAGGACTCACCATAGAGATTGTGGAAGACACAGAAGATGAGCTGATGATTGGACGTAGTAGACATGTAATTTATAGATTAAGTTTAAATCCGACCGTTTAATTTTTTCGTACCAATTTTTCTTTTTTTTACGCTGAGAAAAGTGTTTCAAGAAACCTTGAATTTTTTATTGATGTTTAAAGAAACGCCATAAGTTTCTTTTTTTTTTGTATGTTTGCATTTTATAGGAAATTATCTATACTGAAACCAAACATCAAATATCTATAAATTATAAAGCTGAAATTATACTATGTCTTTCAAGCCTGATTTTCAGACAAAGAAATTGCCTAAAAAGAGTAATGGCAAAAAACAAACTAAAAGCAAGTCCAATAATTTTCCATTTGGAATGTACCAAACAAGTCCTTTGGCATCCAACTCTGACAAACTTGAGAAGGTAGATGTGACCACCAAGCAACCTATAGAAGCACCAGCATTCATGAAAACCAAAAATATGAACATCGAGCCTAAGTCATTTACCCAACATACATGGGATTTGAACAATCAAAAGAAAATGGAAAAGCTCATCAAAGATAACAAAACCAACACTCAAGGATTGTTAGACCAACTTAAAGTCATGAGAGACAACGAGAGAAAGAAAATGGAGTCTTTGAAGCTTGTAGATTCCGCAGACGCTTCGAAATCATTGAACGATGCCATCACCTTCCAAGGTTCATGCATGGAAATGTGTCCAATTTTTGAAAGTGTCAGAAGAGATGTTGAGAACAGTTTATCTAAAATAGAAAAGGATCAGAATGGTAATTTGGATAAAGGAAAGGCTATGAAAGTGTTTTCTAGACCTGCAGCGTTTGCTCCACCACCATTGCCTTCAGATGTTAGACCACCAGAAGTTTTGGTTAAGTCATTGAATTATATTATAGATAACTTATTGGATTTGTTGCCAGAAAATGAAAGTTTCATTTGGGATAGAACAAGATCTATTAGACAAGATTTCACATTGCAAAATTACTTTGGTCCGGAATGTATCGAGTGTAATGAAAAGATTGTCAGAATACATATTTTGATTGTGCATACAATGATCAAGTCAGGGATTGAATATAGTAAACAGCAAGAACTTGAACAATTGAATAAGACTATTGTCACTCTGTGTGATATTTATGATGAAGGCAGAAAGAAGGGATATGTTTACCCTAACGAAGCTGAGATCAGAAGTTATAGATGTTTGTTGAATCCTAGAGACTCTAGTGTGGATGTACAAATTCAAAGCTTGCCAAGTGAAATCTTGGACAACGAAGTGTTTGATATAAGTATGGCATTTAGAAGAATTATGAGTAATAGTTTGATAAGGGAGAGGGGTTATTTGACCAAGAAGAAAAACGGCTTAAACTTGGCAACTACATTCTTCCAACTGATTAAAAATGAAGAGAAGGTGCCTTTACTGTTAGCCATGTTCTTAGAAACTTATGTCAATGAAATGAGATTTTACGGATTGCTAAAAATAAAGATATCTTGGTCAAAGAAGTTGATCAATAACGTATCTTTTGATGCTGTCAAAGATTTATTTTTGTTCAACAATGATGAGGAAATTAGGGACTTATGTGACTACTATGACATTGAATGTGATACCAATAGCAGAACATTGAATTTAAGCACTTTATCTACAGACAGTCCATCAGGCATTGATAAAACTAAGACTTTGAATGATGTCAACTTGCAATTCATAGATGATAGACTAGCATTGATTGGAAGCAGAAGCAACTTAATTAACAAGAATAGAAAAGAAATAGACATAAAAAAGACATTTGAATCCCCAAAAGTGAAAAAGATAGCCCCAAAGCCATTGAAACCAGTCCAAACAACTCCATTGACAACCGAACAAAAGAAGGACCTTAGGACTATTGATAAACAAACAACTAAAGAAGAAACCCCCAAAACAACTCCAAAGGAAACCAAACCTCTTAGTAGTGTCAAAAAAGCCGAAAAAAAAGAGAATAATGAAAGTAGTTTCAACAAAAACAAAGTGATTAATCATACTCCTATCACAGAGTTCAAGAGGAGAAACGACTTATTCAATCAAACACCAAGTAAAATCACTCCAAACAACCCAACTAAAGTTGTGAACTTGGAAGTAGAAAAGAAAGTTGTAAGTGATTCACCAGGGTTCAATGTGGATGAAGTTAAGAAGAACACATACAAGATAATTTATGAGGAGTTGGTTGAGGAGACCAGTGAAATGTTAATGGATAAGTTAGCTAAGAATATAGTCAGAGATGTTGCGGTTCAAGTCAAGAAAGAGCATAAAGCTAAGAAAACAGAAGTGGCTGAGGTTATCAAGAAAGATGAAGAAGCAATTGATGTTAAGGAAGTTGTTGTTGACAAGAAAAAGAGAGAGATGTTGTTATTGAATTTCTTGAAGAGTCCAACAGTTGAAAATAAGATTAAAATTTTTTCCACAAAGACTGAAGATGCCAATGTTTTCTTGACTCCGATGAAAAAAGTTAAGAGAAAGTTGAAGTTAAGTTTGGAATTGTTTGAAAAAAGCAAGAAAAATATGATTATTTTGAAGAACTACATGAATCACATTAATTACAACATGAAGTCAAACAGCTTGTTCAGCAAGTTTGAATCAGTTGATATTTCTTGGAGCTTCTATGCTTCGGATTGGGCTGATGGTTCTATCAGAGGTATTTTGAAGTTGTTGGGCATAAACAAGGTCCCACTGTCAATGAGCCAAGAGAAGGTTAATCTAAAGGTGTGCAAATATGGAATCAATGATGATGTAAAGAACACACAATTGTTAATATTTAATACTGGTATTAACACTAAGAATATTACTGATTTCGAAAGTCACATGGAGTCTGAGAAAACTAAGTTGATTGAGATATTAAACCAATTGAAAAACAAGACTTGTGGCAAGATAGATGTATTAATCTTGTTTTGGAAAAATGACAACTTGAATATGTTTGACATGAAGTTCATCAAGAAGTATGAATTTATCAACAGTTTCAAAATTTTAGATGTTGAAGATATGAACATTGTCAAGAACTTGGAGTTAGAACTAAACAAGATTTCTATTAACTTTGACTTCCGTTTGAACGGCGAAGTTGGTAAGAACATGATCAGAGCCAGGTACAAAGAAGAAATTATAGACAAGGACTCCAGTATTCTTTCGATACCAAATTTGGATGAAATCCAACGTAGTTTGAGAAAAGTTAAAAAGCTGAGCGACTACAGACAAGAAGGTAGATTATTTGACGAAGGTAGCATCACCAAGAAGAGAAAGTTGAGTTCATTTGAAGCTGACAAGAAGAAAAAATATTTTGTCAACACTGAAGGCATGTCCTCAAATTCAACTTTTGATTCACCCTCGAGCTCCCTACTGGTGAGCAAGAATAACATACCCACTCTGAATTTTGGAAATCAAAACCAAAGAAAGTCTACCTTTAATTATAAGAACGATAAAAGCAACAGAAGAATGGTTACTCCTATTGAGTTCCCTGACTTTTTAACCAGTTCTTCATCTCCAAAGTATGATTAATTTTATGAAAGTGTTTAACTTCATTATAAATCATTAAAATTATTTTATTAAAATATACTAACTATATAAGAATCAAACAAGTGATCTGAAAATAGCTTTCAATAATGGCAAACCATTGTCTGTTCTGATGGCATCACCATTTTCTTGTAATCTTCTCAATAAATAATCTTTGGTTTCATAAGAATCATTAGACCATGGGACATACTTGATGATGTTCTTGCAGTTGTGGTTATTAATCAAATCATAAGTAATGTTATCAGCCATACCGTACAGTTGGGCTAATACAATTTTGGAGTTATTAGGATTTCCTCTGTTAGAATTCAATTTCTTAGTGACTAGTAGTTGAGAGTTGTAGTTGTGAGAAGCAACAACTAAGTGGCCAAACTTAGAGTCTTTGTTGTTCAATAAGTGATTGGAGACATAATCAATGGTATTGTCGTAATTCAAGTCAGTGTTTTTCTTGGTATCAAAAATAATATCATTTCTGTTCTTTTCACTGTGGATGTAAGCACCTCTGACTAGCTTACAACCTAAAGAGTAAGTACCATCTTCTTCAGCCATTTTCAATTCTTTCAACAACAAGTCTTTAGAATCTTTTAGGTATAGTTGCCAAGTGCCAATAACAGAAATGTGTTTGTATTTATTCAAGTTAAATTTTTTGAACAAGTCTCTTTGTAAAGCATAGACACCCTTTTCTTGTAAGTCATATTTTTCAGCATCTATTGTACTGATAAAAAATGGAGAAGATCTGGTAGGATAAATTTTGGACAACTCTTCATTTAAATCTTTGACAACTTCAGTAATTTTACTACAGTTGTTGAATAATTCCATAGATTGTTTTTTATAATGTGGGTCTTTGGATTCTAAATCATAGTTTAGTAACACATTATAAGGATCCTTGACTAATGCACTTGGCTTCAAAGCAATGTAACCTGGTGGAATTTCGTTAATAGTTTTTTCATTTAGTTGGCTCAACAAGTGTGGCTTTAAAATGTTTTTAACACTGCTGATAGTTTCATTGACTATGTAATCAATATCAATATTTTTAGTACCTTCAGAGTCTTCAATAGTCAATGATAACATCATGTTGTTGATTCCATTTTTTTTTAGTTTATCACCGGTGTTTAATACTTCTTGGAATGTTTCACCTCCGCAGTACAAGTTGTAGATGAATCTTTTAATTAAAGGCAGCGGAACGTATGGGAAGACTTTTATGACTGTGTTCAAGATTGGTTTATTTATTGAGCAACAACCAATCAAAAATAAAGAGAATAAGTCAGATTTATTTAACTTCTTCAAATAATTGTCAGGAGCTGGTGCGGCATTATATGTGATATTTTGAGTGATAGATGTAGGCTTGAGTAGCTTATGAGTGGTATGTAAGGATCTTTTGAAGATTGTAGTTCTAAACATAATGTTGTGTACAAAAAAAAATACTTAAAATTGATGGATTGGTTTGTTTTTACCAGGACCAAGTTTGATTCAAGCCAAAGGATTTATGGATAGAGTGGGTTTAAATATCTTTGATCTTTCCCAATTGATTAAAAGCCATATAAAGGGGGAAAGCCATCCAAAAAAAAAAATAAAATACACGGTAAACGGGAGTTCGGTTTCCGTGTCGTTTCCTAATTGGGACATGCCATTCATACACTTTGCTAAAGGCCTTGACTAACTAACAAGTGTGGATATTAGAAAAGTAGGATATAGTTTCTACGTTGTGACATGTTAAGGCTGATAGGGTTTATTTTATTTATGAACAGGCGTATAAGAATACCGGCACAGTCACGTCATCTTGGGTAGATGTGTACACCATTAACAATGTGGCAGTTGATAATGACAAATTACATACATCAAAAAAACCTTTAGTAGCATATTTGGAAGTCCAGTATCATTTCAATAATTAAAAACACATAGATGAAGTGATGTGATTGTGAAGATTTTAATCTTTGGTGTCGGAGATAGCAGCAGCATTAACAGTGAAATTCTTCCAAACATTTCTTTTTCTTTTCTTTTTTTTTCTCTCCTTCTTTCGTTCCATATGTTCATCTAACTCTGACATTTATTTGGATTTTATAGACATGCAATAACTCATAAACCAAACAACCAGCAATAATGCTTAGAAAATGTTTTGTGAGGGTTAGTCAGCAGAGACTTACCAAACATGATCTTTATGCTTCAAATGAAAGAGTCACTGAATTCAACAAAGTGCTTCTGGCTAAACTACAAGAAAATTTTTTAGCAGTGCCAGATGGCAATTTTGACAAAATACGTCAAAGAGATGAAACTAAGACAAATTTACTTCATGAAAATACTTTTAAAGACCAACTAACTGATGTTATAACAAAAGGATACGAAACACAAGATCTTCGAGAATTAGACCTTGATGAAATCATTAATACAAATAATACTTCAACTACCATTACTCCTGAAAAATTAGATGACTTTGTTAAAAATGTCACTAGTAAAATTCTAAAAAAAAAGAATCTTGCATATCAACCATCTTTTACAAGGTTCTTGAAAAAGAAGATTGATGCTGAGCAACTGAATCAATTAGCAACTGAAGCCACATCAAAACTGAAAGAACAATACACTTACACAGATATTTTCAATTTTACAAATGAAGAAATACTACTTGGTGAAAAAACTACCATAGAAGAACATTTGGCTTCATACGATTTGAATAATATGGTATTTGAGCACAATATTTTAAATTTCTCCGGCTGCAAAGTGGCTTTAAGTAATTATTTGAAAAGCAAATACTCAACATTTCTGAAAAAAGATTTAAGAAAACATTTTAATCAAAACATTAAAGCTTTGAAGAAAATACAAAAATCTTTGAAACTAGTTCCTACAAAACACGACAAAAATAAAACGATTGACCATTATGTAGAGGCGATGCTAGGTGACTTCAAAGAAAGTAAGGTACAATATGATTATACATCCGTGTTTGTTAGAAAGGATTTATACTCTTTGATGATTCGTGACCCATATGTAAATCGTTTCATTCAAACTGGAGTAAACTCAGAATCAGATTTTATTTCTTCTGCAATTATAAAAGAGGTTCCAAATCTAAAAAATTGGGTTGAACTTATTTGCATTTATAATCCAGATAAAGTTTCACCATTAGTCATCCACAACATCCAAAACTATAAAAGTTCATTGATTTATGAAAATGTTGATAATGAAAAACTCTGTCAAGACTTACAAGAAAATCTTGAATACAATATTTTCCTAAAGCAAAAACTATTTTACAATGACAAATTATCAACTAATAGTGACTTATTTATACAATTCAAGAGCTACTTAAAGAATGGCCTCGATCACGGAGTAACAATTTTGAATGATGCTAGTGGAAAAGAGTTGTTGATATACCCTCCCAGTGTTTTGAAATCTAGCACTTGGGTAGATACCTTTTTGTTGAAGAAACAAAATGAGTTTTTGGAAGCTGGAAATGTTGAAGGTAATATTGAGTATCAAAATGTGATGAATGTGGAAGAAGATGAAAAGGTTGGTAAGAATTATTACCATGTTGATCTAAAGGCTAAAATTATTGATGATCCAAAAACAATTAGAAGTGTTCCTCCAGAGAAGCTTTATTACGCATACACCTATAAAAATCCAGATGTTTCTGATTATCATATTCTTGAAAATCCTTTGAGAACACTGGATGAGAAGTATGAAGAGCTTGTTGATGAAATGCTATCTGATGAGAATCAAAATGTCAAACTTGATATTGACAAAGACTCTGAAAATTTTGTAACACAAAAGTCGTTAGTACCAGGTGTAATACTGACAAATGAATATAACAACAAGTCCATATTTGAGTCAAAAGTTAAGGCAAATCCATTTTTGTTAGACACTTTCAGAGAACATGGGGAATCAGTCAACCTGTTTAAGGGCAGTGATATGAGGGATTTCGATGTTAAAACAAACTCGCTTGTCTTGTCTTATTTCCCATACTCGAACGCAACTAAGTTTGTCACTGTGAATCATAAGAAAGAGATTAGTTTCAATGAAATATCATTCCTTCCTTTGAATGTGATATACAATTTGAAGCTAAGATACGGTAATCATAATAATTTCCCTAAAGTCTTTGAGCTTGATACTAACAATGTGTTCCCTGCGTTGGTGTTCAACCGAAAGGTATCTCATTTAAGAACAGTTCCTTTGAACTACGATGCGAAGATTAGTCACGAGAGTGTTTACACGCTTGATCCAGAAACCATTGAAATAGAAAATCCTGTCAAAGTTTTGTACATTAGGTCATTATCGGAAGGATGTATGTTGTTAAATGATAAGCAAGTAACATCAAGATATAAAGATTTACAAGGCACTGAATTCATCGAAGATATAGTAAATAATTATAGGTTGGAAACGGAAAATAAAGAATCTGATGACAACACTGAAATAGGTGAATTGGGAATTAAACCTAGAGCGAATATGGGATTCGTCAATGTGAAACTACCTGTCAAGTTTAGAGACGGTAATAACTGGGTAACTGACTACATTATGATGCAGTATAAGTTGGATTCCTACAATTTCAATGAAACGAGTTTTGTTATCAATAGTGCTACAGTAGAGATGGAAAGAATAATTACACATCCTGCTGTTGGATCAGGCAGAGAGTATTTGAATTACAATTTCTTCCAGTATGAGAGTCCTGAAGATGTGGAGAAGTTGAGTAGGTTCTTCTTAAGAAACGTCACTGAAGGCATGGATGATTGAAAAAAAAGGTAAACTTGTATATAGATAGAAAACAAAGAAAAAAGCTGTCTTTTCTTTTTTTTTTTTTTTGAATTGAACAATTTGAATAAGAGAAACTCATGTGTGTTTCCAGTAGCAATAGATGATGATTGAATGGTGAAGTTGATGTATTCTTCACTAGTTCTGTTGTCGGGTAGCTTTCTTCCTTTTTGTTGTTGGGGGGAAAAATAACGTCGGGCCCTCTATACACACTCTTGAAATAATCCTTGAAGAGTATATTTTTAGCTCTCTCTCTCGCTGCCGTTTTTTTCTTCTTTTCCAAAAAAACTATCAAAAAACCCCAAAACAACTATCTATCATCCCCCCCAATGACTGCAACTGAGACACAAAACATACCAACATACTCTGACGACGAAGAGGATGAGTACACCGGATTCATCTCCGTAAGAGACTACGCATACGACTCAGAAAACCCTTTGCACTACGGATATCTTGAAGAAGAAGAGGAAGAGGACATCAGGAAAAGTGTGTCTTTGCCACAAGAATATATTATAAACAAAAAGGGTGTAGCCATGTACGACTTTGAGAATATAAATGATAACGAGTTGCCCTTGACAAAGGGAGATGTCATATATGTCAACTATAAACACGGACAAGGTTGGTTAGTGGTGCAAAGGTTGGATGATGAAGAACAAGCTGGGTTGGTGCCTGAAGATTATATAAAGATATTGGATGATGACGCTGAAGAAGAGGATCTATAACAAGACTTATAGAATTAATGATAGATGCCAGCAAATAGTTGAAATAGTGCTTATAGATACATTTAATTAATGTTCTCATGAAGAGCCCTGATAAAAAAAAAGAGAGAGAAGAACACTTGAAGATTAATATACTCCGGAAATTGATATATGATCGTTGATCAATGTTTTTTCATCTGAAAAATTTGGGATTATCTACTTTATATAAATATATTTGAATAAATAGAATGCTCATTGAGTAATATGGACTTTTGACCAAAATCTTTGATTCTGATACTTAAAAAAAGACAAATGCTTAATAATTTATTTGTTTTAAAAAAGATGCTAGTATGTATTACTAAAGTACATAACTAAATATAAAAACAACTTATTCTGGTATTTCGGTATCCAAATCAACATCATCAGCTTCATTGATGAAATCACCATTCTTCAGCTTCAACAACTCATCTCTATCTAGTATACCGAACAACTCATTGATTAAAATATTCTTTGAACCTTCATAGAATTCCATGAAGTCATCACTGATCAATGCTTGACTTTGTAAGTTTAGATTATCAACTAATAAAAGTAAATATGAGAAGGCAATCTTAGCATCAACAAATAGTTCATTCAGTATTGGTTGGGATTCAACTATTGCTGGATCTACAACAGAGTTTAAGATATGAACGTTCAATTCGTTTTCCATGAAATGGTTTGGAGTATACAGTTGGTTTATGTCAACATTGTTGTTGATGTTGAATAGCTTTATCTTTAAATTCAAGTAGTTGTAGAAACCTTCCAAGTATAAACCTTCTATGTTGTCGTCTTCCAGTTGTTTAGAATAACTTAAGATGCTATCAATAAGAGATAAATCTCCAAGTTCCAGCAAGAACTTGACTAAGTTGTAACAATATTGTAAAACTTTTGACTTGTCCATTTCAATATTTTCTATGTTTTCATTAAACAAGGCCCATGATTGTATGAAGAATTCCAAAGCAGCATCAAAGGATTGTTGGGAAATCTTGAAGGAACCTAAGTATGAATAAATCATGAAATTGGAACTGTTCAATTCTAAACACTTGTTTAAGTAGAAATCACACTTTTGTTCAGCATCAACTTCAAAACATAAATCAGTCATGTATATGTCAACAATACTTAAATAACACTCTATAATCTTATCACTGTTGGTGATGTTCTTGATACCATTTAAATACAGATCAACACCCTTTTTATCACCGACAATTTGAGCTAAGATGAAGTATTTGTTGTTATTAGAACTTTTGGAAGTTGGATCTAGTTGAATCAGCTCTTGTGAAACAGTGTAAACATCTTCAATCAGATCAAGCTCTATAAGGGCTTGTAAGTATGCATCCAAGATTAATATTTTAGAGTTTATGTCTGTGAAGTTGTATGATGATAGCAAAGGTTTAATAAGTTTTACAGTTTTCTTGTATTGTTTGTTATTGTTGTAAATATTGCTCTTTTCTATGATGATCAAAACATCATCTTCAGTGTATGATTTGGCCATTGTTCAGGGTTTGATAAGTTTTATTCTTTTTTGGGGGTTTGTTCAAGTTTTCAAATATTTCTATGGGATTTCCCTTTAGGGAAGGTGATTGAAAAAAAAAAAGAAAAGCGTGTGTGTTTTTCCCACTCGAGTATAAAAGCAGAACGTTGGCAAGGATGTGTATTTTTTTTGATTTTTTGAAAACATTAATCAAACATGAAAAACGCACCAATGATCATTACTGTTTAATTTACCAGTGGCATCTGCCCTTAAAAGCAGGTGTCTACTTGGGATAAATGTATTTAGATTTATATTTTAATCATAAATTCTTGCATTTTACTAGAATTATACTACATAATAAACTGCTATGGTCATTCATTATATTGCTGACATGAGTTCATGTGAGTCTATAATGATAACAACTTTATTATTTATACATTCAACCATTCTATACTATTATATATATATATATATATAACTTTAATTGCGTTTTGTTTACTTTTTATATTTTCATTCAAGCATAAACATCCCTTATATTTCTGTCAAAACATAATTTTCCTTTTTTTTTCTTCTTCATTTTACATCTTGAAGACCAAACCAAACATAAACAACACACATCTATACTCTAGCTAAATGGTTGATAAAAAACAAATTGTAATCAAATCACATAGTAAAATTCCTGTAAAGATACTCACAGAAAGTATCAATTACCCAGTAACAATTGTAACTTCCAAGAATAAACAAAATAAAGGTACTCTAAAAAGCGTTGTAACGGATACACTAAACCTCAAATTAGATGATAAAATTATAAAAGGTAATGACATAAAATACATAGTTCTCCCTGATATTATGAGATTCAACCCCATTTTGAATGAGGTTCTTGAGTATGATAATAGTAAAGCTAAAACTAAAAAGAGTAATAACAAAAAAGTAAATAAAAAGAAAGAAGACAAACAAGATATGAAGGATAGAGAAATTAAGGAATTGATGAAGGAAATAGATAAGAGAGAGAATAGAAAGAGACAAGCTGAGGATGACACCAAAGGTACAAAGAAACAGAAAGTATAAACGTTGTGACTAGTTTTAAAGGAAATAAACTCGCAAATGTTCATCTTATCTATTTTTTTAAATAAATCATTTCTTTAAAGTACTCATTTATTCAACAGACAATTGGATTTGGAATCCATGGACACTATAAAGACTTAGCTTTTGAGGCATACACTTCAGATTAATGTTTGTACTGTACAATCTCTATATCAATTTTTCATATATATCGGACATAACACACATGTATTCATAGCTTTGTTTTTTTTTTTCAAATTTGACACCACAAGCACAAGCACCAGACACCATAAACAAACACCAAATGGATAATCTGTTTGAAAGGTATAGCATAAACTATGTTAAGATAGACTACAATATTGAGGAGAATCGTGATATTAATTTATACAACGAGTTTAGCGTTAATAAGTCAATTTTAGAGGAAGACAATGCAGAACCAATCAACATTGTTAATAACGATTATAATTTAGATAGCTACTATAAAAACAACAAGAAAATTACCATAAAAGCTAATGAAGATCCTGTTGAAACCAGTGAACTTGATCTAAAAAGTGAGTACTTTAATGTGAACAAATATCTGACAGCTGCCAGGACCACTAACATTGATGTGAACAATGATTTGTTAAAGGCTTCTATAAATAATAACATCAATCAAATATTGATCTTAAAGAAGAACATCAATTCTATTTTTAAGAACTTCAATTACATTTTGAATAATGATGATAAGTTTAATAATATATTGTTAAAGCTGAATACAAACATTAATGAGTTATCCAATTATAAAAACTATAAAAACAATCAACTAAGTCAATTAGTCAAGTTCAAAAATGATTTCAACAAGGTCAAGACCAACCAAAACATTTTGCTCTTATTCACCTTGCCAAACATAATTTTGAGACTCTATGAGTTGAATCATGTTAATGAATTGATTTATCTACTGATAATGTATCTAGATTATAAAGAATTGAACAACAAACCAATCATTATCAATAAACTTGACTCTGAGATTGTTAATATCTTGGCAAAATTGAAAACAAAGTATTACAATGATTTGGATAACATGAATAACTTCAACTCACTGTTGACTTTGAACTATCAGTGTAATGTTATGAACAATTTTATTACTGAATATGACGATGAGGTTCTAAATGATAAAGACATCATAAAATACTGGATTAAATTAAAATTAGATAAGTTGATTGATACCATTGACAACATTGACAAGGTTATTGTTAATAATGAATATGGTGTTGCAAATTATCACGACAATGAGAATGTTATAAAAAGATATTGTAAGAATTATTATAACTTCTTGTTGTTAGATGATGATCATACCAACAATATCTTTAACATCTTAAACACATCAATCATCAACAATAAACATAGTAATGATTTCTGGAAGAATTGGAATGATATAATCACAATCATAATTCCATTATTGAATGATCTAAAAGACTTTGAGTTTATTATAACTGAACTGAAGAATAGCGATCTTGTGGATTACGTAGATGATGATGATTATACTATTATTAATACCGATAGTGATTCTTTGAATAATGATTACTACAAGATTGTCAAGTTTTTGACAACTGGTGAGAACAACAGGTTTACTAATAAGAAGATCACTATTAATGACAACATCGATGATGATATCAAGGTTATCAAAAACAATGTCATTAAAAAGATTATATTGTTTACCAACACACAACTTTCAAAGATTAATGATAAATCAAAGTACTTAAACTGGATCAAATCTTTAAGTTTGTTCTATTCTGACATCCTATCAATTCATGAAGATATTCCATTCGACATTGTGTCCATAAAGTCGAATATCATCAACTTACTTAACGAACTTTTGGTCAAAGATATCGACAACATATTTTTATTGGAAGATTGGATACCATTGAAGGCATTCAATAACATGACCATAAGTTCTGTTTTATTCTACAAGATTATAGAGTTTCATTCAAACATTTTAAGCACCAAATTTGATTCCAATGATGATCAATTTGTTATTGGCTGTATTAATATCTTGACCAAGAACTACAGTAGCATGGATAAAGAGTTGTTGATATTAAATAACATCGAATCTTTGATGAACATTGAAAGCTTGGCACTCAACACACAAGGACAAAACTTGTTAGCCAAATTTAAGAATAACACAATTAACAAATACATAACCAGAGATTGTTTGAAGTTGAAGATTATTTTGAATTCTTATACTCCATACAAGACCGAAGACTTTGAAAACTATTGGACTACATTCACAATTAGCAACAACATCAAAATCTCCAATAACATTGTGGGTACTTTGATGAACTTGGACATCATCAAGAATGATATCATTTCAAGATTTTCCAGTTCCACATTGTTGAACAACATTATTGGAAACGTTTTACAAATAGTATCCGATTATTTCATCCAAATTTTGAACTTGAACCACAAAGTAAATGTCAGCATCGATACACTAATCCAAATAGGTGTTGATTACTTATACATTTTGAAACACATTGACGTGTTTGATGAGATTAACATCAAGAACATTGAAAACGATGACGATTTGGCCATGAAGTTCTTCAACAAAGTTTGGATCATTGGCTTCAACAGAAACTTTGATGACTTTAACCAATATTACAACGAAATCTGTAAGTATGTTTAGTAATTTTATATACAAAATTGACTATGAACTCTATGAATTAATGTTCTCTATTTTCATTTTTAGTAGAAGTCTACATGTTTTCTTAAGTTATGGTTGATGTTTATTGGACACATGTCGTTATCTTTATCTTCAACTTTGTAGTGTTCATCATTGGTGTTCTTAACAATTTCATCGTTGACAGCATCACTGATTTTGGTATCTAATTCTAAAGTTTCATTGTCTAAGATTTCAACTACTTGACTTTCAGTTTCTCTATTAGTGTTGAAAATCAATTTCTTCTTGTTATCAACATTCAAGAATGCAAAGTTTAAGATTATGTTGTTGACTTTGACAGTGTTTTCAAGCTTTAATGTCTTTGAAGCTTCATCGAATATTAAAACAAATACCTTTTTGACACCTTCGATGGCAAAGTATACTTTCTTAGAGTCTTCATCGTATATCATATCGCTGATACAGAATTCCTTAACCTTTTCTTCATCCTTCTTTTGGAATCTATCTAAAGCATTATGTATTTCAGGAACTATGTCACTTTCTTCAATCAAACTCAAGTATTCAAACTTGGTGACTAATTCACCAGTCTTCCAGTTGCTCATCATGATGAAATCATCACCACCTGAACTCAAAACATAATCGTTAATCTTCACAACATTAGAAATGAATTCCTTATGACCATACAAGAATTTGTTGATAATGAAAGTTTGTGGAATGTGGGTCAACTTCATATGTTCATCTCTGTCACAAGACATTAACAACTTCTTGTTGTCATATTCAAAGATTTCCAATTCAGTCAACAATCCAACATGACCAAGGATAGGCTTCATGGTTTCAGCCTTCACTACTTCTGAAGTTTTATAATCAATTTCATAAACATCACCGAACTTGTCACCTACAAATAACAACTTGCCAGTGGAGGTCAAACAGTTTGGTCTTTTAGGGAAACATTGCTTCTTGATGAACTCAAAGCTGTATGTATCTTCCTTTTCAAGTTGTTTGAAAACAAGAACGGACTTGTCAAAATCAGATATCACGAAGACGTATTCCCCACATGGAGAAACGTTTAAGTATCTCAAAAATTCATAGTTTTCGAGTTGATGCTTGTTAGGTTGGTAGTTGGATGGTTTTTTAGACTTTTTGCTCTTCTTGGCTGGTGGTTCTTTTACAACTGCAGCAACAGCAGGTTCAGGAATGTAAGTGTCTCTGTATTCGAATATTTTGGTGGATTTTTTAGCAGTGGTTTGATAAACTTGGAAGGTATCCTTGACCAAAGTGTAGATCAAATCACCCTTTTGATTGGTAGCTAACTTTTGAACAGGATGTTTAGACATGGGTAAAATGTTGTTAGGGTTTTTGGGGTTATATCTGTTTCTTCTAATTTGTTATTTTTTTAAAATTAAATTTGATTTAAAGCGATGTGAACAATTTTTTTTTGAAAAAAAAAAGAAACTTTCACGACGATAAGCCGTTTGGTTAGGTCCGACAAAGGCATCTAAATTATCAATTATGATGTTTAATTCAAAGTTTATATAGTTAGAATCCGCTGAAGATGTCATCAATCAAGTTCTTCTTTTTCTTTTTCTTCTTTTTATCCTTCTTCTTGACTGGGAGATCTTCTGCTGGTTTAATAATGGTTTCTGGGACTGGCGTATCCTCTTCAATAACTTCTCCGATATCGATGTTCTCTTGTATAACTATTTCTTCTTCAACTACAACTCTCTTTACAACTTTCTCTGATTTCTTCATGATACTAATTTTTTTGTCAGTAATATGTCTTATCTCTAAACCTTGGTTATCTAGGGTTACCTCAATTTTATTCACAAAATTTACCATCAAAATGTTATAAACATCGGAAACTAAAGCTATCATAAACAAAGCCATGTTGATAAAAGTTTTATTGTTGATTACATTGTACAATTGAAATACTGTTTTATTGAGCACTTTCTTCCTCAGTAAGTATTTTTGTTTTAAAAATTTATACAGCTCATCGTACTTTTTGTCATTTGTTAAAAGGATCACTTTGAGAAGTAGTAGTCTGAATTGTTTAATATTTTTCAGCAGGAGTAAAAAGTTTGTTCTATACTGGTTTTTATTTCTATGATACAGGATTGTTATAGCTTTGTAAAGTTTATTCAATTGCTTTAAATCTATAAACGTATCGACATCATCAATGACGTCGTGTAAGTGTTTATATTTGACTCTAGACGAAGGCATGTTTTGGTGGTGTATTTGCTGATCTTTGTTAGGTTTTCTAGAAAATTGGTGATGGCCAAAACAAATAAGGATAAAAACGTGACATTCTTTGGGTAAGATTGAAATTGCTGTACACATATAAAACATCTATGTTTGCTTACTACAAGAAAAACATATCAAAGACATTAGTTACCACAAGTTCTATCAGTTTGTTAACATATTGGCAACTACTTCCATCAATTATACATAACCTTACATTGCTGTTGTGAACAAATGCTTCACTTTTGAAAATTTTTCTTGCGCTTATCGGAAAATAGGGGAAAGGTAAAAATTGCTACCATAAAAAAAGGTATTACAAAAAACGTGAAACAATCAACAAAACCCACACACCAAAAGACCACTCTTAGCCAATGTCATTGATTGATCTGCAAAGGCAGTACATAATCAGGCTCATAGATGATATCAAGACATCCAATAATCTCAAATTTTTGGTAATTGACACCCAAGTCCAAGAGATATTTGACCACATATTCCCAATAGATCACAACAATACACACAACAGCACCTTACTCAAACATGTCATTCATTACGACCTCATAGATGATGTCAAAAGACAAGGTGAACACCCTATAGAATGTGTTTACTTGTTAAAACCTACAAAATACAACATCAAGATCATGGACTCTGATTTCTCCCAGTTCCCCACAAAATACAAGAAATGTCATATAAGATTCTTACCAGGATTGACCACCAGTTTGAAACATTTTTTAGATAATCAAGATAGATTGCCTTACTTCATTGAATCTTTCAAGGAGTGTAAGTTATCTAATGTGATTTTACATAACCATTGTTTCAAATCATTGAATCTAAGTCAAACCTTCCAAGTCCTTTACAATAAAGAATGTTTGGATGTTGTAGAGACATACATCCACAACATTGTTGAGGGTTTAATCTCCATGTGTGTGATCACCAATGAATACCCTATAATCAGATATTACAATCCAAGTGAGGCAAAACGGGAGAGCTTCAATTTCAAGAGTGTTTCTCGTTTGGTTGCGGAGAAGTTACAAATTGATTTAGATAATTATGCCAGATCAAATGATGATTTTTTGAATTTGAATAGTTCAAGACAGAGAAGTATAATGATTATTTGTGATAGAACTTTGGATTTGGTTTCACCATTGATACATGATTTTAGCTATGAAGGTTTGATTTATAATGAAATCCAAGATAAAGATGTTTTCAACGGCGACACTGATGTGTACAACTATAAAGTAGAGAATGAAACAGGTGAGTTTGAAAACAAGTCTAGTGTTATTAGAGATATTTATGATGCCATTTGGACAGATCTGAAATATATGCACATCATAGATGCCAAGGATACAATTAATAAAAAGATTGAGAAGCTTATAAGCGATAATCCATTATTGGTTGACAGACAAAACAATGTCAAAAATTCAAGTGATTTGCTTTCTGTAGTTGCACACTTAAAAATGTTTGATGAAGAAAGAAGACAATTGATTTTACATAAAACTTTGATAGAAAAGTGTTTAGAAATTGTTGGTGAAAAGAGATTGGCAGACAGAATTGCCGACACTGAACAAATTATGGTTGGGTTTGGTAAAGATATCAATGGAGACAACTGTAGTAAGAACTTCACTCTAGAGTATTTGTTACAAAATGTTTTGTGTATACAAAATATTAACATCAATGATAAGATCAGAGTGTTGGCTTTATATTCTATTTACAGAAATGGAATCATTGAAGAGGATTTGGTTAAGTTATTGAACTTTATAGGCATCAATGAACAGCATCCATACTTCACCCACTTTATGGAGTTCATCAAAAACTTTGAACTATTGGGCATGCCTTTGATTAAACCAAGTTTGAAGCAAAGTAAGCTGAAGATGTTCAAGAGCACACCTAAGTCTCCATACTTGTTTGATGAAGTTGATGGAAGAAGAAAGTTCTATCATGAGAGTATCACCAAAAACTCTGAAATTTACACCACTTCAAGATTTATTCCAGCATGTGGGGTAAACATCAGCAAGAGTATAACCAATGCTTTGTTATTACCGGAACAAGAATTTAAGTTTGTCAAGGGTATTCCTGTTGAACTTTATGAAATGAACGAAGACTTAGAAAAAAACGATCAATCTAAGGAATACCCAGTTGAGGAGATCATAAACAGCAGTAATAGTAGACGCAATAAGATTAAGAGTAGTTGGAACTTAAGAAAAGAGAATAATACAAACATTGAACGTCAAAGAATATTTTACTATGTTATTGGTGGGTTGACTCATGCAGAGGTCAAGAGTGCGTATGACCAAGGTGTTTGGAAAAACAAGGATGTATTCATTGGAAGTGATGAAATCATGTCCAGTTCCAAGTTCATGGAAAATGTTTTGAACATCAACAGACCAAGAAACGTTTTAAAGTTGAAGGTTGACGAAAAAGTTAACGAGAACATACCTGATTTCTTCAAATTCAATAACACGAGAGAGAGAATCCCAAATAGCGAGACTAGAAGACCATTTGAGAAGAAAATGTATAAACAGGAAGTTTCTCACCCAAGTGAGTACATGAAACATGTTGAGGAAGAAGAACATCATCAAGGAGAAGTTATAGAAAAGGAAGATGGCAAGAAGAAAAAGTCTTCAAGATTCAGAAAAATGTTCAAGTAATACAAACTATATAATGATTTTCTTTAAATGAATGGTGATAGTACTTTGTTTGCCTTTATAATCAAAGACGTTTTTAACTCCAAAAAATTCCAAGTTTTCAAAGTTGTAAAAGTCTTTGTTGTTGATGCATTCAGGCTTGTAGTAGACTGTACCTTGGAAAGGGTATTTATGTTGATCTTGCAAGAAAGCTATAAACTCATCAACGTCTTTGAAGGACACAGTGGAATAGTTATATTTCAAGTTGTCATCACTCATGACGTCAATGCCGTTTTCTGGTGCAACCAAATCAGGTAAATCTTCTTCACCATCGTCTATTCTGCTATCCAGATTTTGACAAATAACACCACCCATTTCTATAGGAGCATGTGCCGGCAATTGGTCAACTTCAACTATACACAAGTTATCTACATTTAAATCTTCATAGTCGTCAAAGTTTTCTTTTTCGTAGTAGAACTTGTTTTCATCAATGCTGTCATAATCAAAATCAATCTTGTATGGGTTGCAAACAATATCCCAAACGTACTTGACAACAACAACCTTTTCGCCTATAGACAAGTTAGTGTATTCTTTGGAGATGTAGATAGTAGTCAACAAGTTTTTCTTGATGTTGATGGTATTCTTCAAATGGTCATAATTCTTAAAAGTTAGAACCACATCTTTGATCCAATCTTTCAATTTATATTTCTTTTCATTCTCAAAGGTGTTGACTAATACCATACTCTTTGGAATCAAAGGAATTTGTCCAGCCATGTATCCGACTTTATTATTGTTTCCTTTGACCTTTGGATATATGAATTGAGAGTATGGTCCTATGTTGCATGGGTTCCAGTAGGAAATACCTTGGACATGTAAACCATCTTTTTCCAAATTATCATCAAGTGATAGAATAAGGGATAGTTGTAGGTCACATTTTATAAGTTTGGAACCTAAACAGGCTCTAGATGGAGGCAAAGCACCAATCTTGTTGAAGAACTTGATATAATTCTTGTTTATATGTTGGAAATTAGCCATATCTTTTAGAATCAATGATGTGGTTAAGATTTGTCTCTTAGAAATGTTGTGATTTTGAAGAATATCAAACAATTGTTTGAAGACTTGAGAACATTGTGTATCAAGATCAGATAATGGGTTTGTTGGCTGGATATTTTGTATGTGAAGAAGTCCACCTACTTTACAAACATTCATTTCGTAGCTTTGTTCTAAAGAGTTACTGTCAGTTAGATTTACATTTTCTAATGATATGTCAAAATCTTCTTGGGATACTTGCTTTTCAACAGAAAGCCATTTAGCAGATAACAATCCAGGTAATTCCATGTTGCTCAATCCATGACTCAGATCTGCTAAATTTCTTTCCCTTTTAATAACCTCAACTTCAAGCATACAGCTGTATACATCATCCTTATCGACATTATCGTTGATGACATCTACTTTGGTCAATTTGAAATAACCTTTATCAAAGATGGGCGAGTCTAATACAATGGTTTCAAATTCACCACCTTCACCACATACGTGAACATCATACATCTTGTTCAATTTCAACATTTTTGGATAGATTTCAGACAAGGATTTACCTAAATCTTGTGAGTTTAAGCCAATAGCTGCAGTTTTGATAATTCTGGCATCAAAAGGCATGTTGGTTTTTTCTTCAAAACTGCACATCTCTCTCATCAAATCATTTTGGTCTCTTTGCCATAAATAGCTTAAAACTTTCAAATTCAATCTATTACAAACATCTTCAACTCTATTTCTTTGATAGGATGATAAAATGGCACCAACTGAAACACCCTCAATATCATACTTTTCTTTTAAATTTTTTAAAAAGTTGAAAAGCAATTCTATTTCATCAGTTTTGCTAGTAGCTTCATAGGTTAAAGTTGTAACTTCACTAGAGTTTTCGTAAATATCATGGAATTCAATTGGAATAGAAGAAACCAGGTTGTATTTGGTTAAAAGATCATGACCACAAGTTTGGAACATGAATGAGTTTAATTCCTGTTGAGACTTGTCAGAAGGTCTCAGATTGGCCAAACAAGTCAATGAGTGACCATTCTTGATACAGTGAAAAATGTTGTAGTGGGAGTCTTTACCACCAGAAATAAGACCTACAAATTTCATTATGATTGGTTTGTTTATGAGTATTTTTAATCAGATGTTGTGCTAAGAAGCTCTTACCCTACGCGATGATCTGCATTTATGGCCCAAATTGGCATTTTAGCTCACGAGTACTTTTTTTTTCCACGCTGTGTGTGTAGATGTTTCCCCCCCGTGTTTCGGATGTTTGTAAGATCTTTGCTAAGTTTTCTTCAAAATTCATAAACCTTTCAAACAGCAACCACACCAATGAACATCGACAAGATCACCAAGAAGATATCCAACCTTGGGTTGCACGATATCAAGAACGCTGCAAGATTCACTCAGAACCTGCTGGTCCAGTACGAGCCGTACCAGGTTGACATCAGAAGAGCCACCAACACAGACGAATGGGGGCCTTTACAAAAACATTTGATGAAGATCATCAGACACAGATACCAAGTCCCTATGTACTTGATTACAGAATATACCCTTAAGAGACTAGTGGACCACATGGCAACCGACTCCAAGAACTTGTATGAAAAGGCTAGAAAGGATTACATCAATTACGGGTTGGAATACAGAGTTGTATTAAAGAGTTTGATTGTTATTGAATGGTTGATTTTAAACTCCCCAACCACCAAGGATTTACAAGATGTGTTGAAATGTTTGAAGAAACACAGTTCCATATTCCAACAAAAGTTGCCTCAATATAAAGTATTGATAGCTGGAGATGGGAAGATGGAGGTTCATACAAGAGTTATCCACAACAAGAACGACAATATTTTAATGTTAATGACAGATAAAGATTTCTTGAGACAAGAAAGATTGAAATACAAACATCAACAAGATCAAATCAACAAGAGTGGAACCATGGGATCAAATAGTGAAGACACATACTCTGCCAACTTCAATGATGACGATGAAGATGAGGAATACTATGCCTCCACCACAAGCAACCCAACAAGAAGTGGAAGCATTGTGGATAGACAGAGATCACAAAGAAGACAGATTTTAAGAGAGCAAATTAAGCTGCAAGAGGAAAAGAGAAAACAACTGGAAGAACAACAAAAAGAGGAAAAACAAACTGATTTGATTGATTTGCTAAGTTTTGATTCAGTTCCAAAGCCTGAAGTACCTGCCAAGGACAATTCCAGCTTTTTTAGAGAGAGCACTAATCCATCCAAGGAGAGTTTGGAGCCAGTTGAGGAGAACTATGAGAATGTGTGGAACACAGGAAGCACAGCTCAAGACGACGAGTTTGGAGACTTCCAATCTGAAAGCAATAGCAAGCCGAGTGTTAACATATTTGCTGATGATGATAATAAAAAGAAGAAGACATCTTCAAGTGATCCATTTGGAGACTTGCTAGACTTGATATAACTGTATTTAAGAACTGATTATATTTTTTGATTATTGAAGAAAAACGTGACCAATCTCGGGAAGGGTTAAAATTTTTCCAATTTTTTTTTTGCTTCATCAAATAAACGACTTTTAAAAGCTGTGTTTTTTGGGAGTAAAAATATATCTATAAGTTGATTTGAAATTACTTGATGATAATAACCAGAACTATTAACACATTCTGAATTATGGAGGAGATTCGTGAACAACAAATTCAAGAGCTGGAAATTTTGCAAACCATATACCCAGATGAGTTTTCCATTGCCCCTAATCTAACCGACTACTCCTTGAACAAGGATGATAACGATTATGAACAAATTGATGGACCTTTATTATCAGATGACGATTCTGAGTCTGAATATGAAGAAGATGATGAAGATGATTACGAACAAGAAGAAATTGATTGGAGCGCTTACACACTTGAAAACCATCCAAACCCATTGATTTTCCAAATCAGAGGCTTGAAGATAGACTTTGTTCCTCCTGATAACTCACAATACACCATAGACTCCATAGAAAACAACTTGGTACATAAAGTGAATTTAAAGTTTAAGTTACCTTTGGAATACTTGAACGATCCGGAAGTTGTTCCATACATACAAATTAAACCATTTGTTGAATACAACGACGAGTATATACAATCCAAGTACGCCGATGAGGATGATGAAGAGGAGAACAATGGTGTTATCTTTGATGATGATGGTGACGTGATTGACAAGGACGGTATAGACATAGCATTTAATTGTCACATCAAAAACTCTACATTCTTCAACATGTTGATTGGAGAGAATATCAAGGACTTGACTGATCTGGATAATTACGATGTGGTTTCTTGGAAAGAAGAGATGTTGGAAAATTACATGCTTGGGGGAACACCAATGATTTTCAACATTGTGTCATATTTGAAGGAAAACTTTGAAGCTGGGTTGACCAAACAGTTGACCAACTTTGATCAAATCCATCAAGAAAAGTTGAATAAGAAATTGGAAATACAAAACGCTAAGTTCAAGGGGACCACTGTCACAAAAGAAAACTTTGCCGAATGGAGGCTGAAGTTTAGAGAGGAGTTGAACTTGGACCAAAGAGATCAAGAGAGAAAGAAATTGTTGCATGCTGGTAGATTAACCGGTAAGGAAATCTTCGACAAGGGATTGGCCAACGAAGATCATGAAGATTCATAATCGGCATATATAGAAACTTTTATAAAAAGATGAGAGGAAAGAATTTTTTGAAATTAGTTGTTCCATAATAGAGCTAGGATTAAGGAAAGTGTTTGACTTTGTCCGTTATCTAAGTTGGCTTTGTTGAAATTTGGGTTTTTGAAGAAGTCTATAGTATCTGGACTTATCAGAGCTCTGTTTAACTTCAAAAGACCATTCCAACCGTTGTTATCAATGTTGATATTTTGCAACTTTTGGTTCCATTCTTCAGTTACAAATTCATTATCTCTGATGTATCTAGTGATGAATGTACCTGGAATGAAATGAATCATGTGAATATACTCAGTATTCAAACCGAAATAAGTGGCATAATCAATTTTATTCTGGAAAAAGATCCCACAAACCTTATTTTTCTTCATCTCTGATATTGCAACTTCATTACCCAAATCTCTGTCTTTATACAAGAAATAAGCATTATTAGATCTCTTCATAATGTTCAGCTGCAACTTCGCTATTTGTTTCATCTTCTTATTCTTTGTCATGGAACCATAAAGGTACATAGCATAAACACTATTATAATCTTCACTACTCGACTCTTGGTCTCTACCATCCAAAGAAGGCCAAACTCCATTAGCCCAAGAATGTCCTTCAAACCAGCTGAAATTTCTGAACTTTGTAAAGGCCTTATCGTTATCATCGATGTTGCAATAATCTCTCAATAACAAATCCGAATAGAATCTATTTTCCTCAAACCATTTGGGGTTGTACCACCCTAGAATTGCAAAAGTTAGAACAAAATAGCCATAATGGAAATGATGGTCGTTATACATCGAATTGCCAAAATCTTGGCCCATATCCCCTGAGGAAATGATGCCTCCCCATTTTTGATCATAGAGAAGTGGCAAGATTTGTTGATTTTGGATAAATTTATTCAAACATTCGGTTATCTTGGTGAAAAGCTTGTTGCTAAGTTCAGGATCATGCAAGAGTTCCTCAGCGATGAATAATAACCAGGCGTATTTGTTAAAAATCTTTCCAGAAAAATACATGCTATCCAGGTTACTCTCGTTTTGCAAGTTGTTCATACATTCAGAAATGTCGTTGTTGATTAAAATATCCTTAATTGGTGATAAGTTGTCTAAGAAGGTGTTTAACTTCTGGTGAAATATGCTTTGTTTCGATTCAGACAGGATGTCATAGTCGGATAAATCATCTTCTGGCCGAGAGTAGTCAAAAGATACTGTGCCTTTGGTATAGTAGCCTTGCATGTATCCATAGACTGTAGAATACAATTTCAAATCTGCTTTGTCAGCAGTTTGGGCTATGACATCGGATTGGTGGTGTGGCAGTAAAAATATCAACCCATCTCTATCTTTATATCTCATGTCATACTCAAATTGCAACACATTATTAGATCCACTAGCTGTAGAGACTGTCAAACTTCTAGCATAATTCCCCAACTTCAACAAATTTCCTAATCCATTAAAGTCCATACCCAAGAGACTACATTTAGGATCTGTGTCTGGGTAAAGCTGCACAATCCCTTCATGTCCGACCACATTCATTTTATACATTCCTGTATTCCCATCTCTCTGCACATTCAAACTCAAAGCTTCTACATAAACAATCCATTTCCTTCCACTATTCAGCTCTATTCCAAAACACCTCCCCTCACCACCTTTGACATCATACACATTTCTTATACCAACAGCACTGTCTAGTATAACCCCCTCCGCACTGGTGAGTTCTACAGTCACTGATCCCTGTCCTTGTATCAATCCAACCCTTCCCTTTGGGAACAACACACCATCATTGGACACGTTGCATGAGCCTAGATTGGTGATGGTCAGTTCATGTATGCCGACGGGGTTGTAGGCGTAATGATCACCAATGACTTTTTGATCCGCATGGGCTGAAGAAATGGCGATGATGGATTTTACACCTTGAGGGTCTGGGAGGAGTGTGTATAGAAAAGGCTGGACATAGCTGGGAACTGCGTTCTCAGAGGGGACTAAAAGAGAGGTTAGGTGGTTGTTCGTTGGTAAAGGGAATGAACCATTGTGATTTGTAGGGTTTGGTGTTGGGGTTTGTTTGTTTGAAATAAAGATGTTGGGGATTTGTAAGTTTGATGATATTCTGGCGTTAACAAATACATTGGACTCATTTGAAGGCCTTGGTAGAGGCATAGGTGGTCTAGAATAGGACATATGGTTAACAATATATTCTTCTTTGGTTTTTTTTTGAAATTTTGTTTAGGTAAAGTTGCGGAAAATTGAAAAAAAAATTGTGAAGGGAGCGATATGCTTTTGGAGCCAAATGATTGTAAGAAACCAATGATGACTACATCTATTCAATTTGGTCATGTTTCTTTTTTAAATAAATATTGTAGTTTAAACACTTTTAAATAATGATATATAATCACGCAACTGGCTCAACAAGTAGGGCTATCATAAAATTAACTAATGCAAAGAATCCGGAAATCACGTAGAAGAACCATGGTTTTGTATCCTTGGTCATTTCAAACACTTGGAACAACATAGCTGCAATCAAAGCTGTTGTGATTTTATCTTGGATGGTGTAACAAGAGAAAATAATAGCTGTTTTGGACTTAGCAGGCTCAACTTCTTCGTATTCAACGTCGCCTTCATCGTCAGATGCATTGTCCAAAATCAATGCAGTGTTTTCCTCATCTCCATACAACTTGACGTATTCTTGTTGGTTCTCAATAATCTTGATTATACCATTGGTCAAAATAGGAGAAACTGCAACAAATGTTTCAAAGCAAATCAACATCAAAATCTGACCAACCCATGAACCATTGCAAATAATAGCAAAAATAAACCCGGCCAGAGAGGAACCTGCAGAAATTAATAGTTGTGTTTTGTCAATATAGTCGAAGTAATGAGTAGATGTTTTCAAGTTGGTGAAATTTTCAATTATGTAGTAAAAAACCTTGATACCAACAAAAGAAGTCACACAACCGTAACAACCAAAGAATGAAATTATGTAGTTCAATTGGATTGCTGTGAAGTCATGGGCAATCATCAAGTATGAAACACCAACATTGATGGTTGCTTCGTTGAATGATGAGAAAATCTTGAACAATTCTAATAGTAAAACGTTTTTTCTGGCAATACCGGTGTTTTTGGGTAGGATGAACACTTCAAATTGTTTGATGATCTTTTTGATAACATTGGTTTCAGCTAAGATAGCTTCCGTTTGAGTTATCAAGCTGGCAGTGGGTTGTATTCTCTTCTTAGTGACATTAACTTGTTGCTTAGTGATAGAATCGTTATCGTTTTTCTTAGCAGTTTTCGTAGACTTGTCATTTAGGAATAGTTGAACAAATGTTATGCTAAAGAAGGTGATAATTGTTTGTACTTGTAAAGTACAATAATTACCAAATCTTTTGATAATAAAGGTAGTTAAGAAAGGAATAACAAAAGTGGTAATACCAACAATGCTATACAAGTAATTAAAATAGAGCATTCTTTTAGTATGCGACTCGAACAAGTCAGTAATACCAGCATTGATAATAGTAACCAAAACAACAAATCCACCATCTATACTAGCAATTAATCTGAATAGAATGTAGCTGTAAAAATTGAAACCATAATAATCTGACATCAAATACAAGTTGACAACATTGCTGACCAAAAATAAGATGAGGAACAACTTGGCAGAAAATCTTACTCCACGTTTGTCTAAAACAGAACCAAAGAAGTAAACACTGAATAATTGTAACATGGTGAAGATGATACCTGACCATTTCATGTATGTAATGTATTCATTGCTATTTTGAGCCTTTTGGGAATGGTTCTTGATTTTTTTCAATTGTAATTCTAGGAAACTTGCCGAACTTAAGATTTCTTGAGATAAGGTGACACATATGATGATGGCATAGATCATAAAAGTAGGTTTATTATTAAATTTAAACTTTTTGAAATCAAAGGCAAGTTTTGTAGGAGGTTCAGGCTCAGCAGATATGGAGTCTTCTTCTTGAAGGTATATGCCGTTTGGGGCATATTGGATTGTTGAGTCGATGTTGTCATTGGACAAAACAGCGATGATTGTATCTGTCTGATTCATCATGCTCTGTGTGTGTGTGTTTTGTTGGTCAACCATGTTGTATGGGTTGTTGATATTATTCTGAAGTAGTTAATTTGTAATAAAAGAGAAAAGTACATTTTGACATGAATTGTTGTTGATTGATGCCCATTTAAGTATGAGTGTTTGATTAGCATTTAAGATAAAGGGCTGTTAAGTGCTAAACCCAAATTTAAAGAAGAAGATTTTATTCAAAAAAAAAAAAAAAAAAGTGCCATGAGAAATTATCCACAATGCTGTTAACTCCGACTCTGGGTTATAATTATTGAAATATTGGTGTTACAAGCACAATAAGACAACTATTAAAAGTATAATATCATTCACGTGTGCTTTATATACAGTATACTTCCATAATTATTGTAAAAAAAAAAAAAATAAAATAAAGAGACAAGTGTTTTAATGATATGCTTTTTGATGATGGTGGACAAAGTTAAAGTTATAACGGGTACTCACTAAGCTACACTTTCTACTATTTATTCTCATCAAGCTTATGTATTAAATACTATTATACCACAAAAATAGTATGAGTAAACCACATTTTGTAAATCTAGTATTACCACTCTTTTATAACTAAAAGTACTTTTATTATTAATAATATTATCTAATATCGTACCCTATTATTGAATTTGGTAATGTATGACCAATGACTGTGCGGCTGATTTACTTTTGTCATATCATTATTATTATTATTTTTTTTTTTGAAAGAATACCAGCACTAGCCGGAATAATTGATAAACACCCTTAAAGTAAACAAAGAACAATCATTTGACTAATCTTAACATTTACACCGTCTACACCCTTTATAAAAAATTGGTGCAAATTGTTTCTTGATGAACACTGGAAGAGTGTTTCACCCATTTTAGAAAATAAGGTGTAATTGTCAAACTTAGGCAATTGATTTGCACCCGTTTTTTTTTTTTCACCACCTTATGGAATAATTATTGCGCTCTATAGAATGCCCAATTACACGATAATTAGGATAAGTGAGCCATTGTATATAAAGACGTTGGTCTGATGATACTACTTTCTTTACATAATGTTCAAATGGGTAATTAGTATCAGAATACCATCAAACATTATAACACCAATCAACAATGAGTATCAACAGTGACATTACTTTACACAGCAACATTTCTCAAATCAACGATTTGAACTACATCTTGAACAAGTCTAACAACACAAACGTCTTTGACTATTACACCAATCAAAATGTCACCAACTCATATCAAAACAATCAATACTTAAACGACGAACTTCTCAACTACAAGAACAACATGGACGGCATGTACATTGACAACAGAAGATACAGCGACAATGTTAGCGAATCCAGCACATTGTACCTAAATCAATTGAACAATTTCTACCAAAATGATAAGCCAAGTCATCACGTGGAAAGACCTGTCGTTCAAGCTCCAGTTCAACAACATAATAACAAAATCAACAAGTCTTTATTCAAAACTGAACTATGCACAAAGTTCATTTTAACCAATCAATGCCCATACAATGAAAAATGTCAATTCGCCCACGGAATCAGAGAATTGAATGTCAGAACAGTCAACAACAAATTCAAAACAAAGCCTTGTAAAAAATTTAGCAAGACTGGCTATTGCAGATATGGGGATAGATGTCAATTCAAGCATGCCACCAATGAAGACAGAATCCAGCCAAAAATTGATATTACTTCAGACAGTTGCAGACATTTGTATGTAAGAGAAGATGAAGTTGTTAATCATGAGAGTAGTGATAAGAAGTGGGTAGCCAATGTTAAATATATTGGAAAAGTTAACAATTGGTAACTTCTGTTTTCTTTCAAATAATACATTTCCAACTTTCAATTCGCTTTTAACTCTCTTTTATTTATTTGTAATATATAACCTTTACGTATTTTTTCCTATTATTTCCTTTATATTTTTAGTTTTTATTATCATAATCTTTTGTTTAATCATTTAGCGAAAATCAAGCTCAACTTTTCTAACCAGGTGTAGAACTGAGCAACGTCCAATTCATCCAAGGCATCTCTCAACCCTGGCAATTCAGTAGAGGCGTAACCGTAATTGTGACCTGCAGCGTAAATGGCATGTTTGAAGAATGGTCTTCCATTCAAACCTTCTTTGTCCAAGAACTTTCTTTCAAAGTATTTCAATTGCATGTTTTGACCTAAGATTCTGTACTTGATGGCAATTTGGTCCCAGTATGGCAACCAATCAATGTTCTTCAAGTCCAAGTTCAAGGAATCAGTCTTGGTATCAATCTTCAAGGCAGTGTCTTTCTTGATTAAGATGTTGTCGTAAGCATCATTCATCAAGTCAATCAATGGTTTTTTTGGTGATCCGCCATGTGGTTTCTTACCCTTGTGTGGCTTTCTACCTTTCTTGCCCTTCTTGGCAGCCTTCTTTTCCTTCTTGGCGGCTTTCTTGGCAGCCTTCTTTTCGTTCTTAGCAGCCTTCTTTTCCTTCTTGGCATCTTCTTCATCTTCTTCACCTTCCTTCTTGTGATGCTTCTTACCATGTTTCTCACCCTTCATGTGACAACCACCCTTCTTCTTTCCAAAGACTTCAGCTTCACTGTCTGGAGTGTAGCTGTACCATTCTTCTGGAACTTCATTGGCAATTTCATAGAAGAACTTGTCAATCAATTCCAAATATTCATAAGTCTTGAATTGGACTAATTCATTCTCACTCAATTCCAACAAGATTGATCCCAATACTTGGGAAATAGCATTGTGGTACTTGTAATCTGGGTCTTGGAATGTGGACATCCAGTAGTAAGAGTCAAAGTTGGAGTGGTAGTGGTAAGCTGGATCTTCAAGACCTGGAGCAAATCCAATGTCTAAAGATGGAATACCCAAATGTTCTAAGAAAACAGTGTAATCAGAACCAGAACCTAAAGAGCCAATTCTTTCATTGGCGCTATAGAAGTGGTCGTATAAGTTCATGGATGGATCTCTTGGGTAGCTAACTCTGGCCAATGACTTCTTGATAATTTCATTCAACAATGGAGAACTTTGAACATTCAATGTAGAGCCAGAACAGGCAGTGTCAACATTTAAATAAGCCAAGGCATTGGATTGTAGGTCCTTAGCATGGGTAGATCCATAAGCGGTAGAACCAATCAAACCATATTCTTCAGCATCCCAAGAAGCAAAGACAATGTTTGTCTTTGGTAACCAAGCATAAGTATCTTGTAAGAACTTCAAGGCACGTAAGATTTCCAAAATAACAGTGGTACCAGATTCAGGATCGGCACCACCAGCAGACCAAGTGTCTCTGTGAGCACCAATCAAAATGTATCCACGTTCAGTTTTTGGAGCACCAACACCAATGGATAAGTTACCCATGATGTTGTAAATAGTTTTGATTCCATAATCTTGGATATTCTCAACTTCCAAAGTCAATCCCAAACTTGGTGGGGCTGGACCAGTAGAGTAATCCAACCCCTCAATGGCACCATTACACCAATCGCTGTTTTTACTTAAAACATTCATCTTATCACAAGTCATACCATGGCCGTTCAATTGTTCTAAGATTGGCTTGATGGAGGCATAAGAACATGGAACAGAAGGGATTTTAGGAGTGATGCCTTCAGTATCTGTGACGTTTTCCTTCAATCCACTTAAGAACATAACAGAACCTCTTTGGATAGATGAAGGGTTTCTAGCTGGACCTTCAGGGTAAGCTTCATAGCCATCGCTGACTTTGTAGTAATCATCACCAGGGTCGGAATACAAAACAACGGCTGAACATTCACCAACTTCTTCGGCAAACTTCACCTTCAAACCTCTGTAGATCTTACCGTACTTGGCAATACAAACATTGCCTTTAGTAGAAACATTCATCTTCTTTAACAAAGTGAAGTCTTCTAAGGTACCGTAGTTGACAAAGACGAATGGAGCTTCAGCAGTACCATTCTTGGAAAATCCATGCCAACCACCTTTGTAAATAGGAGTGTCTGGGTAAGGATCTTCAGGTAATTCATCTTCAAACAAAGAAGCTTCGTAGATTAATTCAGTGGCATCGCTGGCATACATGGTGGAGTTACTGTGAGGGAACTTCTTGCCAAACATCTTCAAGCTGGTTTTAACTGGAGTGTTCAACGAAACGTTCAATGATTCGTTGTATACACTCAAACCGTATTCTTCAAATTTGGAGATGATGTATGGAATGGCAGAGGTGTCTTCGTCAACCAAGTCGTGACCAGCTAAATGTGGGTTCAAAGTTAATTCACGGGATCTGGCTTTGGCTTCATTGGTTGTGGTTAAGACATTCAAAAATCTGGTGATGGTCAAATCAACGTCATCAGGAATGCTCATTGGCTTTAGCATGAATGAGTTGATGTACTCGCTGTTGTATTTGTACAGTAAAAATAGAGATACAAATAAAACAGACACGATTTTAGCAACGGCTAGACATACTCTTTTAAGGGTAGACTTTTTGGAGTTATACTTGATAGGATCGTAATTGAACTCTGACTTTGCATCGTCAGAATAATTCTTTTCCATGATGTTGTGGGTTATACTAGTTTAAAAGTTTGTTTGGTTAACAGCTAGAGGTGTCTTTTCAATTTTTAAATTTTAACAAATGTATGTGCTGTTTAAATACGCCTTGCATGGTTGTCAAAAAAAAAAAAGGGAAATTTTTAAAAGAGCTCATAAGGCTAATTCCAGATAAAGCTGAACCGGAGATACTATTGTGACAGCGTATAACATGACTCAAAGAGGAAATAAAATTACCAACAACGGTTGTGCCGATCTATGCTTATTGACCACTGTTATCAAAATCAGCTCTTTTACAACCACACACAAGACATTCAGATTCAAACATTTCTAATCTAAAATAATCATCGCAATTATTTTTCTTTCTCCCCCCGCGTGATAAGAACGATAACAAAATTTTCATACGACTATCCAAAACACAATCGGCTATCACCGTTGGCACTTCCTTTTTTTTTAAAAAATAAAACTCTCTCTTATACAACAAATACATAACTTTTTTTCTACTTCAATGAATTCACAAAGAACTTTGGATGCTGCTCAGTTTCTGGACTCATTCTATTATTCCCATGTCCATCATACACCTTACTGCCATTTCTCATTCCTGAAAACGACAACCTCTTATTACCCGTTGTTTCAACCCCATTCACACTTCTGGTGTCTGTCAAAATACTACTTGTACCATCGTCAATTTTGGAGTTTGCTGCGTTTTGCAGGTACTTCAAAGATCTCAACCATACTTTATGTCTTTGTTGTGTTGGGCAAGTGATCTTCACATTCTTCCCATCACTCGTCAAAATCACTATAGACTTGTTGTACAACCCTGGTGGGTATGGGTTTGGATCATCCACAACTTCAACACCAACAATCCCTACACCTTTGGTCTTATGGTTGCTACCTGAATCTGAAGACAAGTGTTGGCCATCCTTAGATGGATTCTTTAAAGACCAATATAGAGTCATGGTGTATGGGTGAATCCAGAAATATCTTTCATGTCTTGGCTTGTGGCCAATGTTTCCAAATCTGTTATAATACTTGTACAAATACTCACCAATAACAGTTTGGGTTAAACTTATGATGATCTTGTCGTTTTGGAACTTGCTTCTGCTTTCAACAGTTGGTGCTTCGGTTTCTTGAGTGATTGCAGTAACATTAACTGGAGGTTCAACATGTCTTTCCTTCTCGTTCATTAACAATTCCTCTAATTGATCTCTTTCAACCAGCAACAAGCCATTGTCTTTGCCATTGGCACTCATTGGTGGGATGTGATGTAAGTCTCTTAAATACATCTTCTCTGGTATCAACAACATGTGTTGCTTCTTGGCCTCATCAATCAAGTTAATCTCCTCTTGTTGGTGAACAATCAATGATCTCTTTCTTTGATGTTGGAATGGTTGGAACAAGTATGGTCCATTTTCTTTATCTTGTTCAGAATCTGGAACACCATTGTTGAAACTGGAATCATTATTGAAGGTGTTGTTCGCACTGTGGGATACAGATGGTTGGATTTGAATCAAAGATGCATGTCTGCTTCCATTGGCACTGGTGACTCTTTGTTTATCTTGTAAGTTTCTTGTAGCCAATGAGTTGCTTCTTTCAACTAAGATCATATTCCACTTGTTGTAAACCAAAGTAGCTACTTCATCCTTTGTTGGATTCATTATGCTTTCATAATCTTGAGCAGACATTGAAATATATCCCTTATCTTGTAGCAACAACATGGCATCTTGGACATTCATGTTTTGCTTCATGTTAGCTTTAGTGATTTCAGCAAAGTGTTGTAAATCAATAGCAATCATGTCATAATCTCTAGCCTTTTGTACTAAAAGTTCCTTGGTCATCTCTGGTCTATCCAACAATTCCTTGTAAACATTTTTTGTCAATACAACTTTACTCTCTTGGGTTTCAACTCTGCTCAAAACACTCATGCTTTCATCTTCAATGTTGCTTAAGAATGCCTTAGTGTTTTCAATTGACTTTTCATTGATATAAACATCTTCACCAGCTTGAGGACCGTTGAAGTCAAATTCATCTTCTTCTTCTGGACCGTCAAAGTTCAACTCCTTTTCATTAGAAACATCTTGCTCTTCGGATAAATCATTCAAGTTAGCATGGGTGTTGTTGTAGTTACTGTCGTTAACCATGGATTGGTTAGTAGTCAAGTTGGTATACTCCTCAGTACTCAACAAAACCATTTTGTTTCTTCTAGCTTCTCTATTCAAATCCAAGTTTTGGTAATCGTCAAACTTGTCAACTGGGATAACAGCCAGACCATTCTTGGTAGCCAATTCACCAATTTCCTCTAAAGTCAATTCATGATCAACTGTTGCATTTTGAGCAAAAGAAACATTCTTCAATTCTTCAGCCTCCTCATTGGACATCACAACCAATCCAAACTCTTCAGCAGTTTCAGTCAACAAGTTCAAATCCATCTCAGGTGTCTTCTTCAATTCCTCAACTTCTTCAGCACTTAAAACTTGAGCATTAAACTTAACTTGAGCAATCTTTTCTAATTCATTCAATTGGATTTGTTGTTTACCAATCTCAGCAAAGTGGTTACTCATATCAGTCATGTCAGCTTGTGAAATGACATCTAACCCAATCTTGTTAGCAGACATCTTGACAAACTCAGGGTTCTTCAAATCTTCATCAGTGATGCTGGTAGGTTGAATAACTTTTTCAGATAAATGGTCTCTTGATTCATCAAGTTTGGAGGAAACAGCCTCAATCAAAGCTTCATGTTCTTGCTTGGATATTAACATCTTGTTTGGATGTTTTTCCTCAATGATCTTTTCTAGCTCAGATACATCTCCTATTCTAGACTTTTCAAGATTCAAAGATTCAACAGCCTTATCATGGTTTTGGGTTAAAGTTTCCAAATTTTCCGATTTAATAACAGATAGATGTGGATGATGCATGGCAATGTGATCCTTTAACTCATCCTCATTGGTGGAGATAATATCATACCCAGGATGTTTTTCAGTGACAATTTGCTTCAATTGGGAAACATCACTCAACTTTTCAACTAACTCCTCATGTTGAACAGTGGTTTCCTTCAAATTGTTCAAAGCTTCTTCATGTTCCTTCATGATGCTGCCGAAGTTCTCAGACATGCTGGAGTATTGCTCTTCAGAGACAATAGTGTTACCTGGATGGTTAGTCTTAACGTAGTCAGACAACTTATCAAGATCAGTGAGTTGCTCCTCCAAGAACTTGACCTTTTCTTTGTTGATTTCTAAATCTTGAACCAGTAATTCATTTTCTTGAATGGATTTAGCTAGTTCTTCCAAATTGGACTTGTATTCATCTTTCTCGACTATAGTCATATTTGGGTATTTATGAGACAACAATTGTTCAACATCTTCAACTCCTTCGATGTTCAAACTCTTGGCATTATCTACTGTCTCCTTATCAACTATGACCATGTGTGGGAATTCAGATTCAACTATTTGTTTCAAGTTTTCCAAAGATCTCAAAGCCAAAATATCATCCTTTAGATTGTTGATCAAATCTTCATAATCAGCTTTCATGACTTCAATTTCTTTTCTATGGTCTTCATTGATCTCATCCTCAAGTTCCTTCATGTTAGTTTCATGAGTTTCTAAAATGTCCTTCTTTGCTAAAACCAAATCAGGATACTGTTCATTGACAACATTGACCAAATCTTCATAGGTCATAGTATTATCTTCCAAGGCCTTGAACATTTCTTCTCTGTTGACTACCATATGCTCCGGAGAAACTTCACCCAACTCAGCTTCAATTTCTTCAAGGGTTTTAGACTTTTTAACTGGACTTTCAACAGCAAGTTTGCTCTTCTCGGTTAAACTTTGAATTTCTTTCTTCTCAATGATTTCATACTCTGGAAAATCCTTTTGTACTAAATCGTGGATATCCTCTAAACTCTTCTTCTTTTGGGATATCAAAACAGCCTTATCCAACTTGGTGTTCAAGTCATCATAGTCGTCATTGTGGATTACTGTATAGTCAGGAAACCTATTGTTGATATCCTCAAAGGTAAAAGAATTCATGCTTTCTTGTTTTAAGTTGTCTAGTTCTTCATCAGTTAAAATATGGTGGGTCTTGGATAGAACTTGCTTGGCTTCTTCAACAGAAATGTCCTTTTCTTCAAGTTGTTTGACCTTCTTGTTTAATTCTAAAATAGTTTCTTTATCAGTGATGTGTATGTCCGGATTCTTAGTCTTTAAGTGTTCAATGATTTCTGGAGTTTCATAATCAGCTAAGAATTTACCATCCTTGCTAGCCTTTAAGGCATCATAATGACTTTGCGGCAACAGCTTTAAGTCATTGTTGTGAACATACTCCTTAACTTGCTCTATAGAAATGGCAGCTGGATTTTTGATAATCTCATATTCTTCTTCAGTAACCAACTTTTGATGGCTTTCTTTACAGAAATCCTTGACATTTCGTTTGAAATCATGGCTGGTGACCAACTTGTAATTGTTTGCCTTACACCAGTCTTGTACCCTTTCCAATGACAAAGCATTTGAATCTCTACGAGATAATATCTTGGAGTCAACATCACTACTGGAATCATCTATATTAACAGGAGAGAACATTCTGGAAGTTCTCTTACTGGTAGTTGTTGAGTCTGTGTCATTGTCTGAATCAACTTCATCCTTGTTCATAGAAATCAACTTCAACTTGAATTTCTTGGCATATTCACTCAGATCCTCAAAAGACATGGACTGTCTTTTTTTTCTATTCTTCAAAAGTTGCTTGTATTCTTCATTAGGTAGCACAGTCAATTGGAAGTCCTTGGCACCTGCGTATATGTCAGTTTTGGTCAACACTTTGTCTTTTTGACCATCCAAAAGCTTCTTATATTGTTCTTGGGATAATCTTACAAAACCTAAAGATCTACCAGCTTCTAAGACAACATCATTGCTGGAGTTTTCTTCCTTGATGACTTGTTCAAAGAAATCTCTACTGGCCAGAACTCTGGAGCTGTTTAAAGAATTTCTGGATGAATTTCTCAAGTTGTAAAACCCACTGTTTCTGTTAGAATCACCTGTTATGTTAGCATTAGAGATACTGTTATTCTTGGAGTGTGGTGGACTTATAGTATTATTTGAAAGTTGGGAAGCATCAGAATTGCTGTGTCTTAAATTGGCATTTTCATTGATGACGGTAAACCCTAAAGCCTTCAATTTCTTTTCCATTTCAGCTTTGGTTGGGTTTTTTAGGTGTTCAACTTCTTTGGTGGATAGTAAAGAAAGACCTAGATTGTCAACTGTTTTTCTTATGGTTTGTTCATCAGGAGTTTCCATCTTACTCTTCATGAAATCGTACTCTTGTCTTTCCAACAACTTGTAACCAAGTTGAGATGCTTCATTTTTCAAGTAGCTCTCATCAACTGGTTTGCTCAAAACCTTGTATTCAGTATTAGAAATCACCTTCATTTTATACTTGTTTGCTAAGTAAGAAGAGATATCATCTTTACTCAATCTTTCAATGGTGTTGTTGACAAGATCATTGTAACTTTTAGAGGTTAAAACAACATTGTTTGATTGATCTACAAAAATCTCTTCATCTTTCTCTATAAGTTTCTGTTTCAATTCATTGTTCATCTGTTCAAACATGTGTTTATCCTCTTGAAGTTTTTTATTTTCAGAGATCAAGTTTTCCAATTGTTCAGTGTTAGCGTTATCCTTCTTTGACAGGATGTTTTTGAAACTCTTTTTTCTCTTAACAGGGTTGGTGTCTTCGTTTGTCATTCTGTTTATGGTGGTATATATAGCAGATATCTAGTATTACAAAGCGTGTTTGGGTTGCGTGAAATATGTAACAATCCTACACTATTGTTCAGATCAGGTAATGATTTTTCTGGATGTTTACTGTAAACAGTTTTCACAAAGATGAAACTTTGCCGCCTACGTCTTTTTCCCGAAAAGGAGTGTGTGAATCGCCTTCAAGTGAAAAAATTTTAACGCCTTTAGACATACTTGGCTGATGAGTTCATTCATTTGATTAACTACTTCTTCTTTGAATCCATCTCAAAGTTGGCACCAAGTCTTCTTTCAAACAGAGACTTGAGTTTCTGGGGGTGTATCAGCTTGGAAAGTGCTTTTATTCTTATCGGATCAATCTTGTCAACTTCTATCAGCTCATTGAATAAAACAGTGGTGAAATATTCCAAGTTAAAAACTCTTCCTAAGCTTAATCCGCGAGCTATTTGTAAAAAGTCATCTTTACCTGAATCTGTAGAATTTTTCTTATTTATCATCTTCTTGATGCTTCTGAAAAGGCTGTCGTAAACCAACACAGGTCTGCCTTGTTTAAAGATTTCAAATAGTTCATACTTGAGAATACTCATGTTCTTCTGCTCTGATAACTTTGTAAGAATATCGACATTTAACTTATCTGAGCGTTGAATCAAATATTCCTTGACATTTTCATCATTGGTGATTATATCTATAAGTTCTTTGTTGTTAAAGATGATTCCTCCATCGGTCATTTGTTTATTTATCTCGGTTAGACTCAATTTCTTTTCAGTAGTATCATTCTGATTAATTGTAGGCGCCACTACTTCTAGATCATATTTAGTAGGTGAGTTAAACTGTGATTGCATAATAATTAGGTCATCATCGCTATCATCTGATGATATTACAAGCTCTACATTATTCTTTAAAGCTGGAAGTCGATCTGTTGTATGTTGATCTTGCGCAACGTCAGGAATGCTATCCAATGTGATAACACCATTAACATTAGAATCATTAGCTATAACAATTTCTTCTTCATTTTCTATAAAAGACTTCATCAAATTTATCTCTTCCACTTCTTCCTCTGAATTCTCAAAAACTTGGGATAGTGTCATTGGTCTAGTTGATGTCTTCCTTCTTTGTATCCCAATCTCTGTATTATCTTCAGGTATACTTGAAAGCTTTAAATCAGTGTAGTATAGTTCATCAAATAATTTTCTCTTTTTCTTGTACACGACTACTTCCACATCTTGTTGGGACGGTAGCACAATGTCGTCTGACATCAAGGAATTGTCTACATCAGCAGAGTCATAATCCATAAGTTGTTCACTTTCAATATTCGGAATGTCTTCATCACTGGTACTTTCATATAGATCTGGTATTTTACTTGGAGAGTCTAATGCGTCATAATACTTTTGAGATAACTTGTCGTAAGAGAGCTGAAATTGTGACCTATAATCATCGAGGTTCTCTTTTGTATAAACTCTTTCTGCGGTAGATTGTGTGTTTTGTTCTGAGCTTCCGTTTCTCATTAGCTTGAGCAACTGCCTGGCTTTCACATTATTTTTCTTTTTAGTTAATGATTGGTATTTTCTCTCAGGAGATAGCTTTTCAGCAGACTTATGTGTTAAATCCACAATATTCGTATCAAGTTTGGTGTTTCGATGATCTTGTTCTTCTTCGTCATCCTCAGGCTTGTATAAAAACTGTGATGGATCAATTTTTGATTTGATTTGTATTTTCTTCATAAAGTGTCTAACTCAAGCTGATGATATATCCGTGAAAGATGTTTAGTTGGTGTTGAATAGCATTGATACGTTTTTAAAATTTGAAATTTTGTTCATCAAGAAAACGTGAAATCTTGGTGTGTTCAAGTCGCGTTTTATGCACGTGACTCACAGTTATGAATCACCAGCGAAAAAATTCTTCAATACATACGAGAGGGATGATTCAGCCGCACGTAAGAACAAAACAACGCAATATTTAAAAATCGGCTACACATAAGTGGGAGTGCATGTTGTGGTATATTCGAAATTGGGTTTCTTGTGTGTAGACAAGATGGCTTTTATTATGCTGTTTTACACTGTAGACTACTTTTTTTGGGATAGATAGTTCATTTCGAAGCAATAATATAGATGATATTGAGCACGAAGAAGATTTTTCACTGTTATTAGTTGATTGTTGCAGATTTTTTACAGCAAATTCTGGTAAAACTTTGTATTAATGATTTCATGTAATGTAGCTACCCAATTGCAAGTCTTTTTACACCAAATACTTTTGTCTATCAACCCAAACACGGTCTAATTCTAGCATATTTTGCTGCAACCCCACGGTCAAATCATGCTCCCGATATTAGGATTTATAACTTCAGAAAAAAAAGGCCCAAAAAAAGAAACGGGTAAAAATATTTTGCTGCTGTGGTTCTTTGGCTTCTTGGCAGAAATTCATAATTGGTACACTCCCTTTACAAATGTTTTGGTAGTTAGTCTCTACACTTATCCTCTTGTGAAGTTTATATATACAGAGAACAACCCCAGATAAAACAACTCATTTATCACTTGTACAAGAAACTAATTCTGTTTGGCATTTTCATTACTCCCCAATATCAACCTTTTTTCTTGTTAAAAAACTAATCCCCCTTGATAAAAAAGTTGTTGGAATACCAAAATATTAAACATATTTCATATCTAACCCCAATAATCATATACAAAAACATAATAATAAAAAATGTTGTCTAGATCCACTGTTGTATCAGTACTAAAAAAGCAAAGTTCTGCTCAATTAAGAAGAAACTTGATTCAATCAAATGTCACCATGAAGTCCTTCAAGGCCGTTTCTGTTAAGGTTCCTCAAATGGCTGAATCCTTAACTGAAGGCTCTTTAAAGGCTTACACCAAGGCTGTTGGTGACTTTGTTGAGCAAGATGAAATCTTAGCCACCATTGAAACTGATAAAATCGATATTGAAGTCAACTCTCCAGCTGCTGGTAAGATCACCAAGCTTTCATTCAACCCAGAAGATACTGTTACTGTTGGTGAAGAATTAGCCATTTTAGATGATGAAGCCTCTGGTAGCTCTGCTCCAGCTGCTGAAAAGTCTTCTCCAGCTGAATCTAAGCCAGCTCCAAAGTCTGAATCCAAGCCAGCTGCTTCTGGTAAGAGTGTTACTGTCAAGGTCCCACAAATGGCTGAATCCATTACTGAAGGTACCTTAAAGGACTTCTCCAAGAAGGTTGGTGACTTCATTCAACAAGATGAAATTTTAGCCACCATTGAAACTGATAAGATTGATGTTGAAGTCAACGCTCCAGTTTCCGGTACTATCAAGGAATTATTATTCAAGCCAGAAGATACCGTTACTGTCGATGCTGAATTAGCTGTTATAACCGAAGGTGGTGAAGCCTCCAGCTCTTCTGAACCAGCTCCAGCTCCAAAGGCTGAAGAAAATCCAGTTGAAGCCGCTCCAAAGAAGGAAGCTGCTCCAAAGAAGGCTGAACCAGTCAAGAAGGCCGAACCAACTAAAAAGGCTCCGGAACCTGCTGCTCCAAGAGCCAGCTTCAGCAGAAATGAAACATACGTCAAGATGAATAGAATGAGATTAAGAATTGCTGAAAGATTAAAAGAATCCCAAAACACAGCTGCTTCTTTGACCACCTTCAACGAAGTTGACATGTCTGCTGTCATGGAAATGAGAAAATTATACAAGGATGAAATCCTAAAAACCAAGGACATGAAGTTCGGTTTCATGGGTCTATTTACTAAGGCTTGTACTTTAGCCGCCAAGGATATCCCAGCCATCAACGCCTACATCAGCGGTGATCAAATCGTATACAGAGAATACACTGACTGTTCCATTGCTGTTGCCACTCCAAAGGGTTTAGTCACCCCAGTTGTCAGAAATGCTGAATCCTTATCTGTCTTAGAAGTTGAAGCTGAAATTGCCAGATTAGGTAAGAAGGCCAGAGACGGTAAGTTAACTTTAGAAGATATGTCCGGTGGTACCTTCACCATCTCCAATGGTGGTGTCTTCGGTTCTCTATACGGTACTCCAATCATCAACATGCCACAAACTGCTGTTTTAGGTTTACACGGTATCAAGGAAAGACCAGTCACTGTTAACGGCCAAATTGTTTCTAGACCTATGATGTACTTAGCCTTAACTTACGATCACAGATTATTGGATGGAAGAGAAGCTGTTACCTTCTTGAGAACCGTTAAGGAATTGATTGAAGACCCAAGAAAGATGTTGTTAATGTAATCTAAGAGACATTCTTTCTTATATTTTTCAAGTTATGACTAGTATATTATGAAACATTTTATATATGGCTCGAGCATTCATCTCGATATAAAGCTGAACTATTTATTTTTTCTATTAAAAACAAAGAAGTGTTTGACTTTATTGAAATTGTCGATAGTGAAATGGATTACACTACTTATATCCGAAATTTGTCACTTTTTATATCCAGTCAAAACTTCGAATTTTTCATCGATGATCTTTATAAAAGTTTTATAGATTTTGAATAAAAATAACCAACAAATAGTGTGACAAATGGTTTATATAAGCAGATTGAGAACTTCTCTGAACTTTTTGTCTAAAAGACAGTTTAAAATTTTAGCTTTAGAGTCATCTTGTGATGACTCATGCGTCTCAATCATGACAGACAAAGGTGAAATCCTTTATAACAGAAAGGAATCTTTACCTGATGTTATAGAAACAGGAGGTGTCAAACCGAACCTAGCCACCATCCACCATTTACAAACAGTGCCAAAATTAGTACAAGAGGCCTTAAAAGAAACTAATTCAAAGCTTGATGGTGAAGATATAAAAATGGTTTGTGTGACTAGAGGGCCAGGTATGCCGACTTGTTTGACAGCTTCGTATCAACTTGCTAAGGGCTTAGTTGTGACAAACCCAAAGGTGAAATTTATTGGTGTGCATCATATGTTAGGCCATTTATTGACTAGTTCTATGGAATATCCTGAACTCTTAGAAAAGCCATTTTTGTCTCTTTTAGTGTCAGGTGGTCATACTCAATTGGTGCTTTCAGAAAGTATCACCAAACATAAGATTCTTATCAACATGGAATCGCAGAAGGCAATAGGTGAATCTTTAGATAAATGTGCCAGACACTTGAAGTTTAAAGGAACTATGATTGCCAAGGAAATGGAAAAGTTTATAAAGTCACAAAATCTGCCTTTTGAAGACCCTGAATATTATAAACATCTGGTTAGAACTACAAACCCATTCACCAAACCATTAAGCAGAGGTCATAGAGTACATATCAAGGAATTTTGCTTTACCGGATTAGAATCTCAACTAAGTGGAGCTATTGAAAAAGGTGTACTTAAATTAGACAAGCTCTCGGATCGTGAGAGAGCTGAATGGGCTTATAGAATTCAACACGTGCATTTCCAACATGTCATAGACAAAATCAAATTACAATTCGAAGAAACTCCAGAAATTGCTACCCTTCCACTCGTGATTTCAGGTGGTGTTTCTGCAAATATGTACCTAAGAGGGTATTGCGAAAGACAATTGGAAAATAAGATGTATTACCCTAAACAGTTGAGTTTGTGTACAGATAACTCGGTTATGATCGGATGGGCCGGTTTGAAATTTTACGAGAAAACGAAAATGGTGTCTACGATGGATAGTACTTCCATTGCAAGATGGCCATTGAGTCAGTTGTTGACCATAGGTGGTATGGAAAAGGATAAAGATCCCTTGTAAATATTCTTATATAAACTTGTAAAAAAGCAATAATGATTACATATAAATGGTTAGATTTTTAAAATTTTAATAAAGTTTAAATTGTAAACAGGTTGATAGCAAAAAAAAAAAATACTGTTATCAATAATTTTTACTCTAATTTTTTTTTTAAATTTTAAAACTGATATGCAAATTACAAAACGGTATATATCAAATAAAAGTAGCAGAATAGTTCTCTTTCTTATCAATCAACCCCATGTTGATCCAGTCTCCTAACACAACCTTGAACTTGTGTCTGGCATACAACAAGAAATCAAAAGTATCGATGTTTGCACCCTCACCTTCCCCATGATCTTCATCATTAACATTATCGTCATTGTACTTAATATCCTTATGATTACCGATGACACCGCTTTGTAAAATCCCCCATAACCCCCAATGTAGGTTTACCAATGGTCTGGAAAGTTTGATGTCGTTTTTCAAAGCTGTGATATCAGCAAAGTTGTAACCCTTCAAGAACAATTCAATCTCTCTTTCTGTAGGATACTTGTTAGGATTCAATAATTCCGGCTTGCTGGAGTGGTAATCATGCATCCATTCGCTGAAATGGTTGGCAATGTCAAATGCTGGTGGGTTAGGTCCTGAGTATTCAAAGTCAATGACTACAATCTCATCATGTACGTTTAGCAAGTTACCATATTGGGTGTCACAATGGGTGAATGATAACTTGCTGTTGACTAAGTTTCGTTTTAAATATTGTCTATACTTTTCAATGACAGTCTTGAAAGTTGTAAAGTCATCAAATTGAGTAACGTATTTTAAGGTCATTTCATCTATGGTGTGAACATTGTCAAGCCAGTTGTCAACTCTTTTCCATGTAATGGATCCTTCTCTCTTTTCATCTTTAGTTAGTGGCACAAAGAAGTGTAATTCTCTCATTCTCTTGGATACTTTGTAAGAAACTTCATCTTTTCTCACTTCCTCCTTGTTCAAGGTGATACTATCTTCCAAAAATTCTTCAAATCTACCATTGTTGAAACATCCAAACAATTTTGGACCAATCTTCAAATTTGATAATCTTGCCAAAACTTGCAATTCATAGTCTCTATCAATAATAGAATCAACATTAGGACCATAGATTCTTAATAACAAAGACGGTAGTTTTTCTGTACTATCATAGGTCAATTGATAAATGGCATTGGTCATGGCACCTGAAATCTTTCTTAGAACTAACTTTTCAGGAACCAGATCAGTATTGACCCATGATTTGATAAATAGAAGCTTAATGATTTGTAAAATTTCCTTTTTGAAATCAACATTGGTTTCCGAGTCTTCATATTTAGCATTGTCCAAAAAGTAGTCCACAAACTTGACGTTTAGTACATTGCTCAAAAATACTGATTTTTCACTCATTATACTATCTGTAGAAATAGCAGGGGTTAATCCATGTTCCAAAAATGATGGGGTGTTTGATCTTTTTGTGAACAAGTTGTGTACTCTCCCATGAGACTTCATTTCGATGTAATCACTATCGCTGTCGTTATTGTTCAATTCAAGTTCACTGGGATTTAGCAGTTCATCGGTGGTGATGATTCTATCATTGGTGAATACTTCAACATCAGAGTCATGGTGACTCAAAGTAGGTTGTATTTGATCATCAGAGATTTCAGTATCGGATTGAAGAATGGAGAAACGTCTCAAAGAAACTTGAGAAGAGGTGGTTCTCTTGTAAAGTTTTGGCTTGTGAATACTGGAAGATGAGTTTAGATGGGTGGAGTCTGTGTTCAGAGAAGATGACAAAGCATCGCTGTAAGTGTCTTTGTTGTCAGGCATTGGTGTGTGGGTATAAATTGAATGTAGTGATAGTATTAAAGATAAGGTGATTTGTGTTTAAATAGGAGGGAAGATCAACCACCTTGATTCACAATTTTTGACAGGTAATTTTTTTAGGAGATAAAGCAGATGCGCGTAAGGAGTTTTGCCTAGCAAAAGTATTTGTGGATGTCTCCCATGTGAAAAGGATTCCAAATAATCAATATTTTGGGTGAAGATTGATAGTTGAATGATGATGCCAGAGAGTGAACAGACACACCATATAACACATATAATGGAAAACGCAAGTAAAGATATTAATCTTAAGATTATAGAGAGGTTCTTGGACTATAATGAGACATTCAATCATAACTATTCATTTATCAACACATTGATAAGAAGAGAGAATATAGACGGTCTGGTGGAGTCGATCAAGCAAGACTCATACCGCCTGTCATCACTAACATTCATTAAACAAGACTACTTATTTGATGATATAGAAACACATGAGTTTATTAAATACCATATAACTTTATCGTACAACCATGAAAATAGTAGTAATAAAAGCCCACCATCTCTCACGTTAAAGATCCCATTTGAAATTGACATGGAGGCAGGCAAGTCGTTAACATTCAGACCAAGCAACACACCTAACAAGTATTTCTTATCTGTGAATTTGAAAAATAACAGTGAATTGCATGAAATCTTCAAGACAAATGACTTGCATATATCAATAGGGCATGTGTTCGCAGAAAATAGTCTAGAAGAGTTAAACGATGATCTAAGGAAAATAGAACATTCCAGTGATATAGAGAAGCATATTTCAAATATCAATGGTGACATAATTGCATATTTCACATCCAAGGAGCTAAACGTTGAAGTACACAGTTATTGATCAATATATTATGCCATATTCGGATAACAGGGAAGTTTTGTAAGTTTGTCACGTGCTTTACTATCATAATTTTTCACAGGGCTCACGCTTTTTTTAAAGTTTTGAAAAAAACGAGTAGTTTGTTTACACATGAATTACCGGATTAGGAAAAAGTAACCAAAAACAAACAGTATAAACAAACATTTTTTTTTTTAAAAAAAAAGAAATCTCAGGTAAACAGTCTGTAGTGGTTTCTCACCTTAACACGTTTTATCTCTGTTTATCTACCTTCTCTTAATTTTTAGCTTTCCTTAACTATTTTTTTATTATTAGAGATATCGTTGTTACTATTTGTTCATTTACGCATCTATTTACATTAAAAGAAACTCTTGTTTTAAAAACCTAAGAAAAACTTAAAACACCAGCTTAAACATCTTTTAAGTACTTTACTTGATACAGTATCAAATAACACGGAATTTTCTTTTCACTTTTTAATATACCCCTTTGAGTTAAAAACAATCTGCCAAAGACTGTTTTTCCTTACATAATAAAAATTCCTATATTTCAACGAAACATTAACACCGACAAACAGTAACGTTTCATTATTTTTTTGTTCAACTTTGATACTATTACTGCTTTCTAATTCCACGGAACATTATAAGAAGTACCAATAAATCCATCAAACCCCTATTACTTCTTTAAGTCAACTATATTACTAAATTACTTTTTTAGTATAGTTTTAATCCATTCACTAACTCTTTTAAGAAAAAATGTCTTTTAACTTTCAAAACATGGGAAACTCTCCAAATGGCTGGAGTGAACTAAACACCAATCACAACTTAATAAACAATGCTCTGATCTATGATTCTACCAATGAGCAAAACTCTAACACTAACAACATTTTGGACAACATACACTTTGACACCAGCAAAATTTTCAATGATGATGTTTCTGCTATGGACTTACCTGAAATCAATGACATGATCGATGAACACTTGAATGTCAAGAACGGTTTATTTGATGATGACAGCTTGTTGCAAAACTTGAATGGAGACATTGAATACGTTCCTAACGACTTCTTCTTAACCAAGGAGATTTCTTCTAATTTCTTGGCTGAAAAGAATAAACAACAAAATAATCAAAATGGTTTTGTTAAGAACAACTCAGGTTTGACCAACATGACGCCAGCCAAGTCCAACTCATTTGATTTCTTTAACAAAAACTTAGCTATGGAGATGAAGGATACTATCAATGAGAACCATCAATTCCAATATCAATTAAAGGAACATTTATCTTTGAACCCTAAGGAAAACATGCCTGTTAATGACAATAACTATATGAAAGGAAATGAAACTCCAAAAGGCTACAACAACTTTGGGAATGATAATGTCAACTATGATATCAAGGATTCTCCATCAAAAATTAATCACTCACAAAATAATAAATACTCAATCTTGGATAAGTATATTAATGTTTCTGACAGCGACGACGAGGTTGTGCCTCAATCATACATGTCAACAAGAGAAACCAACAACTTTAAACAAAAATTTGAAGAGTTTGCTTCTCCAACTAGACAACCTCAAAGTCATAATAACTACTACTCCATGGGTGGTCAATCACCAGTTGCCAATCCAAACTTTGATATTCAAAACTCGCCAATAAGAAAGAGCAAGTCTGGCTCCGGATACAATCATTATGGTAAGTATGTTAACGATGTTCAAAACAACTTCTTTGATGCCCCTAAGTTGCAATTTAATCACCAAAACGACGAGAACTATAACAATTTAGATCATCAAAGCTTCCGTAACCAATTGATCAGCTCTTTGGAATCAGATGATATAATACAACCACTTCCAGAAAGTAAGGATGACGGTAGCTTTAGATACATGAGTTCTCATGGAAAGCAACAACAAAAATACGAGAATGATAGAGCAAAACCATACATAAACCCACACCAAGTTAACAGTGCAATGATATACCAAAACCCTACCCATCCTTGGAATCAAAAGCCTATGCCAAACCAAAATGATACAATGGTTTCCATCTCCAGCAATAATGCTGAACATGCTTACAAAAGAAACGATCAAAGATTGAAAAGTCACTCCTCTGTCACCACTTCTAACTCTACAATTTTGCAAGAGAACTCTCCTTACTTACAAGAAAATGGCAAATATGCTGAACAAAATTCTCATAACTACAGAAATGTTTCTCATGGCTCTTCTGTTAGAAAGCAAAGTTTGGGCTTAGGATTGAAGATGAATTCATTAACTGAAGAAAGATCAAGAGCTTTGAACAATGCTCTTCAAGAAGGACCAGAATATAACAATAGTGAAAACATGAGCCACAATTATCAAGATTTCTCAAGTAGTGCTGGATCAGGATACACTAGACCATCCACTGCAGATGATCATGTTGTCAACAGTGGAACCAGAAAGCTTTCCAAGTATGAAACTCCTCAATTGCAACAAATTCCATTCTTTGCCAACTCCAACAACTTTGGTCCTCCGGATATGAGTAATCAAGGCAACTTGGACAACTCCCCATCCTTGATACAAAACAAAATGTTCCAAATCGTCAAAATCAGTAGTCCTACACAAGAACAACCATTGATTGGTGTGATCAACAGATCTCCTAAAGGATGTAGAAAGAAAACTACATTGCCTCCAGGTTCTATTGATCAACATGTAGCAGAACTACCAGATAAGACATTCATGTGTTTGTTCAATAACTGTCAAAGAAAGTTCCCAAGAAGATACAATGTCAGAGCCCATGTTCAAACCCATTTGGAGGACAAGCCGTATGGTTGTGAGCTGTGTGGTTCTAGATTTGTTAGAAAGCATGATATGATCAGACATTCTAAGACCCATTTAGAAAAGAAGTTCGAATGTGAACATTGTCACAGAAAGTTCTTGACTGATAAATTGGTCACTGATCATATTGATAAAATGAAATGTTCAGTCATGTATCCGAAGTCTAAGAAGTCAAGTCCAAAGAAGAAGGAAACTGAAGATGATTATTTAAGGAATGAAGAACCTTTGATCACTGAGGAGTTCACCATTGAAAGCAAGGCCAAGCCAAGAAAACAATCTATTATTTCACCTTTGGAAATCATGCCACAGTTGGATAACAACTTTGGTAAGATCAGCAAGCCTGTTTCTCCTAAAAAACTTGAACAACAAAATCAAGTCAAGCGTGGTAAAGTTGAGAGTAATTTGGAATTCAACAACACAATGGCTGAAAAGACTAATGTTAACAAGGTAGTCAAAAAGGACAATTACAATTTCAGTTCTGTAAGTTTTGGAAGTGAGTTGAAGTAAACAATGTAATACTTATATAAAGATAACTTAATTTTTATAAAAAAAAAAATGATAAATATCGTGTCTATAATGTAGTCTCAAAGACTCTCTTTCTGGCTCTCAATCTTTCCTTGTTGGCGACTTCATAGTCGTCGTCATCCATGTAAGATAAGTTATGAACATTGTTCCATTCGTTAGAAACAATTCTCAAACCCTTTAGGTTGAAACCTAAATCGTTAATGTTACCTTTGACAGCTTGTTTCAATTTCATTTGGACTTGTTGGAGTTGTAGCTTCAAAGCTGGGTCTCTTTGGGTTGTTAATTCTCTATAGTTATTCTTAATAATGAAGGTTAACACACGTACTAAAATTTGTAAGTGTTGAATCAACTTGACATCATTTGACAGCAGTCTGTTAATGAACTTCAAGAATCTTAGTGTGTATGAGAAAGACATAACCAGAAGAGCGTCTTCCAATTGAAAACTCTTGATCTTCAATAAAGTCTCCAGAATATACTCTTCAGGAGTCTTTCTCAAAGCCATCAATATAGCATTTTGACTTGGCTTCATTGGTTGAGGACCGGAAGTTAGCTTATTGGTTTCCCACAAAGACATTTTAGTGTTATATTCGTCCCAAGCATCAATTTCCTTAATACCCAAGTCTAAAGCGGCCATCAATCTTTCACCAGCTTTCAAGGATTCCATGGTTTGTTTAGTAACAGCAGTCATCTTACCTTCGTCACCTTCTTCTTCTTCATTTGGCTTGTCACCAGTATCTTCTAATTGATCCAATAAGTTCACTTCGTATTGTTCTTCAAGTTCCTTTTCTCTTTCTTCTTCAATGAAAACTTCATCATCAATTTGTTCCCAAACTCTAATAGAGTGATCATGGGAACAAGAAATTAATCTGTCACCATAGTCGTTAACGGCTAAACACCAAACTTCACCATTGTGGGCAACCAGTTTTTGGATCATTTCAAATTTATCACCATCCCAGTACTTGATTTCTTTATCTTTAGAACAAGTGAAGAATCTATGTGTGTTTGGAATGAATTTGACTTGCATTATTGAGTCATTATGGGCAAAAATGGATCTATGACAATCACCAAAGTCCAACCCCCAAATCTTAACATTTTTATCAGCAGAACAAGTAATAATAATCTTGTTGTCAAAACTTATATCCAAATTCAAAACCGGCAATTTGTGACCATACAGGGATAAGAAGAACTTCATTGTATCGAAGAAGAAAATTTTGACAGTGTTATCCAACAATGAAACAGCTAAGAACTTATTATCGGAAGGAGACAACTTCAAGGAAAGAACATCTTCACCCAACTCAACAGTAGTATCATGAACCAATTCCAATTCAGAAGTTCCTTGAACAACTTCCACTTTCCAGAACTTTACAGACTTATCTTGAGAACCGGTGATGATGGTTCTACCATCCATGCTAACATCCAAACACCAAATAGCTCCATCATGAGCGTTTTCAACTTCTATGATCATGGTAGAGGTGATTAGATCAAATATTTGTAATGTTCCCTCACGAGTACCAACAACAACTAAAGTGTTACCTGGCAATATTTTGGAACATAAAGCATAACCGGTGGTGAAAGTTCTTATGCATGTGTTCTTGTCGTTTTGTAAGTTCCAAATTTTTAATTCACCATTGGAAGCAGTAGAGAGGATCTTACCATCAAAGGAAATGTCACAGGTTCTGATGTCGGTTCTGTGTCCTTTTAGTTGTAAGTCGTATTTCTTTTCAGATCCGGTTATTTGTTTTTTGTTCTCTAAATTCAATGTGTAGTATTCTATACTGTTGGCAGCGGTTGCTAAAACTATACTCAAAGTTTTCAAGCTGGTGTCCCATTTGGATGCCTTGATTTTGTATGAGGATCTTAAAATATGGATAGAATGGAAAATAGAAGAGTATCTGGATTCTTGTATAATTTTGATAATTTCTTCTTCAGTGTAGTCGCCTGACTCTTCCAACCTCTTGGCCTTCTTCTTCAAACCCTTGTCTAATTCTTCATTGGATCTGATTCTGAATATTTCAATAGTTTTGTCATTGGATAATACCTGTAGGAAGTTCAAGTTATTGAATGTGACGAATTCACAAGAAACAGCTCTTTGTTTACTTTGTTTTTCTATAGTAGTCTTTTCAATCAAGAAGTCACCTTCCTTTCTATTTACAAAATCTAAATCGAAAATCTTTATTTCTTGGGAAGGACCCATTGCTACAACAATTCCTAACTCCAAGTTCATGTTGAAGGCAAAAGTTTCAAAACCAACGTACTTACTTTCAACACATTGACCAATATTCATATCCCAAATCTTGAAAATACCATCTTTACTCAAACTTAAAATTCTTGTTAGATCTTGTTGGTTCTTAACATCTCGTAAAACTTTCAAATCAACAATGACATTCTTGTGACCTGTGTATTTACCCAAACCAATTTCCGAGACAATATCCCAACTAATGATTTTAGAGTCCATACCACCAGAGTATAAGATTGTACCTTCAGAATTAAATTGCAAGGCTGTTATGGAAGTAGTGTGTCCAACAAAGGACATCATCTCCTCACCAGTCATTTCATCAAATAAGATGATCTTACCTGTGTTGTAACCAACTGCAATCAGTTGAGTTTGATCATTGTAAGTTAAGTAAGTAGCTAATGGTTCTGGTTTGTTTGAGGCTTCCAAAGACCCAGCAGGGGTTATTTGTGATTGATTTGGTTTGTAAGATTGTAAAACTTCATCAGTTTTCAAGTTTTGTTTTTGAACTTCAGGTCCAGTGGACTTTAGGATTATGTTAGGGCTTAGTACATGGATTGGGGCTGCGGTTGTGGCAATAGCTCCAAATTGAGATCTTTGAACAAATCTTTTGTAAGATCTAGCCATTATGGTTAATTTTTGTATATGTTTTTGGTGTTCTAACCAGACTTTCTTAATTTCTAAAAAGCAGATTTATTCTTCAATGAGCTATATAGTAACCTTTTTTCAAATAAATATCAAGCGTGTGAAAAGTTTCCGAGAAAAGTAAAAGCTGCGAAAAAGAAAAAAAAAAGAAATTTTCAAACTTAAAGAAGGTCACGTTTTATTATACAAACTACTGAGAGTCCACAATGTTCTCTTAACTTGCTTAAGAGACTTCAAAGAGGAAGAAAGTTAGACAAGTTTATTTACGATTTTATATTTAAATTGGCAAATAAAGACAACATTGTTATCTGTAATTTTTTTGTCTGCTTCTTACGACATATAACTCCAGCGATAATAGGTGAAACTATAAAATGTCATCTCCTTCATAACAAACATACCTTCATCTGAATTCAAAATTAGTGGTTACATGTTTCTATACATAAAGCTCTATAAATCCAAATCAAACCCTTTCTTCAAGGCAAACTTTATATCCTTCACCTCCAAATTCTCACTTTTTCTTAATTTAGCAACTTTACCACCAAACTTGACAACTTGAGTAATAAAATTATCAGACAAATCTAGGAGTAATTCCTCAACGTCACCGTCAATGTTCGCACTTGGTCCATTGTATTGCTTCAACAAATCCCTCAACTTTCTTTTTGTCAACACATGATCTTGTGGTGTAGGCACATAAACGTTCTTTCTATGTGTGGTTGTTTGTGTTTGTTGTGTTGTGTTGCTCATTTCATTATCATTTACTCCGAGAACCCTGTTCAATGGTTGGGACAAGATAGGATTGGAACCTAAATAACCACCAAAAATCGTTGGTTGGGTTGGATCCTTTTGGAAATCGGTTTTAGGCACTTCAACTGGCTTAACGGATTTAGGAGCATCCGCTAGTAAGGTGTTTTCTGATACAGTCGATTTTAATATTCCTTGGGTTGGCACAGTGTTTGAAGGTGTGTTTGGGTTATTACCAGTGTTGGCCTTTGGTTGAGGAGTTTGCTTAACAGCAGATGCAGACTTGGGTATGTTGTTGGAAGAATCTTGTTTAGTGATTGGTGTAGACTTGATTTGCGGCTGAGTTTGGGCAACTGCAGCTTTGTTAGCAGCGTCTGCAGTGGCACTTTTTTGAGCAAAGTAGGCTTGGAATTGGGGGAACTTCATCATTTCATTCTTCAACTCAGCATTGCTTTCACTGGCAGTTAGATAAAATCTCTTCTTGTATTCTTGAATCTGAGCTTCTAAATTTTTGTAATGGTTTTGATAAGATTTTCCGGCTTGTTCAGCTTTAAGCTTTCTGGCCATAAGATCATCATACTCTTTCTTTTCAGTTTCAGGAATCACAGTCTTCAAACGTTCTATAACCATTTCAAGTTGCTTCTTATTTTGTTCAAATGCTTGTGCAAGCTGGGCAGTTTTAGTTTGAAATTGAGCATTTATACTGTTATATTTGATTTTTTGCTCTTCATTCAAGAATGTTTTCAAACTCACACCTCCACTGTTTTGATTTGTGTTTGCATTTGTTTCCGTGTTTGTATTGGTGTTGGCTTGTTGGTTATTGTTGGTGCTTATAGGTTGTTGATTTTGTAGCATGTTTTTCAACTCTTGAACCTTCTTCTTGTAATCTGTCAAAGAGTCCTGTAGCATTCTTTCAATATTTTGAGCTTTTTTGATATGCATCTGCTTCTTCTCAGGGTCTGGCTCTTGTGAAGCTTCTAGCTTTGTTTGTTTGATTTTATTAGTTACCGTTTCTATAAACTTTGTGCTCAATGTGATTTGCTTACCAGCAAATGTGACCTGAATGTCTTCATTGAACCCAAACTGGTTGGTGTTTTTGTTGACCGGAGTATTAGAGTTACTAGACATTACAATAAGGATGTAGTATAGAAAAGATTAGAGATTGTTTCTTTGGTGTTTTAATCATCATTTCAATCTGAAAATTTTTCTTACGTTTAACGATTTGTATATGTTTTTAAAGTTTTTTTTTAAGGAGAGAGGTATTTCATAGACAAAACACCAAAAATATCGGACATAAGATCCAAAAGGGGAAAATAACATTCACAAGGCGGGTAACATTTATCACAGCTGAAATATCCACTTGCCCAAAAAAAATTATACATGCTAAATATGTTTGGATCAAACAACAACACAAACAATTAAACCTGGTATCTTATCATTAGCTTTGTTTGCATTATGTTCAAAATCACCTTTATAGACGCTAACAAAAAGAGCAAGCAGATATGGAACATTGAAGAACCGGAACGAACATATATCTTTGGTAGATGTTGCTCATCTTTTTTCCAACAAAAAGGACTCAAGGATAACAAAGAATGCTATGTGGATATATTTACAGACAAAGATTTATCTATCAGCAAAGATCAAGTATATGCTACCTTAAGCTCAGATAATATACTAGAAGTTAAATTCAAGAACCATTTGAAGACATTCTCTGCGGATCGAGAATGTTCAAGACTTGAAGATGAGAAGTATGAGTTTTATTATATCAAACCTAACAAGTCTGAGAAATTAAAGTTCAAAGCTGCTGTAACCAATTTTATTGTGAGAATTGAATATGATCCTAGTTTATCAAAAAATAAAGAAAGAAAAAACAATCAGACAAGTAAGAACAGCGAAAGTGTGAGTGCCAGAAGAAATTTCAGTATTGAGAGTCTTGCCAATTTTAGTTCAAAGCCTGAAGCCCCAGCTAATAGTGGTTCCAAATCAGCAGAACAAGAATTCCCTATCATAGCAGAATCTGATTCAAATGAGATTATTGAAGCTGTTGAAAGTTTGAAATTGGAAGCTGAAAATCCCAGCTTTGATCTGAAACTTGTTAATGAAAAAATTGTAGTAGTGGATCATCCAGTGAAGGAAAAGAAACCTGTGGAGTTGGAACAACCTAAAGATCTGGTTGATTTGCAGGAAAAAAACAAACCTGTAGAAGCTCTTACTATCAAAGAAAAGAAGAAACCTGGGAGAAAACCTACTAAAGCTAAGGTGACAGCCTTGGCCAAAAAGGAACAAAAAAAGGCAAAAGTAAATAATTTGATGCATACTCTATATGAAGCTCAAAAGAAGAATCAAAAAATCGAGAAGATAGTAGAGGATAATGATGAGAATGTTGATCAAAGTGAAAGCTCAAGCAGCACACCTATCCAAATCAGAAAGTTCACTTTAAAGACTGAAGATGATAATGAAAAGGTTATTGCTGCTGAGAGTGTTGTTAAAACCAATGTTGTTAACTATAAACGATTTAAGAAGAGAAAATTAGGAGATATGGTCAAAGAAGAGAAAACTGAACATCCAATCAAAAAATTAACAATGAAGAAATACATAGATTCAAGCATTCCCATATTTAAAACGATGAAAGATATCAAATTGGATACTAGAAAGGTTCGTAATAAAGCTATGGAGTATACTGCCAACATGTCTGATCTTACAGGAGCAAGAAAGAAAACTTCAGAAACAAAACACTTATTCCTTGATGAATAAAGTAGCTTATTGTCATTATAAAAAAAAAAGTTGCATTAGATAAATAGAGCATATACATGACTTTATTTATTCGAAGACCTTGAATGGAGAGAAGTCTGGCTTGACGAATCTTTGTTCACCATACTTTTCCTTCAAACCACTAACAGTGGCAAAATCTTCATCGGATAATTTGGCCAAGTTCTTGAAGTTTCTTTCGATCCTTTCAGCTTGAGAGGACTTTGGTAAGACAACGTAACCTCTTTGAACAGCCCAAGAAATACAAACTTGAGCAACATCAATGTTCAACTTTTCAGCAATAGAAACTAAAGTTTCGTTAGTTAAGATTGGAGAAGAGGTGGAACCCAATGGAGAGTAAGCTTCACAAACAATGTCGTGTTCTTTACAGAATTCAATTAATTCATCTTGAGGTAATAATGGGTGGATTTCAACTTGGTTAACAGCTGGCTTGATCTTGAACAATGGGTGCTTGAACAATTCCTTCAAGTTGTTAACAGAGAAGTTAGAAACACCAATGGATTTGGCCAAACCTTCATTCTTCAAGTGTTGCATAGCTAAGTAGGTGTCAACAAAAGTCCAGTTAACATCTACATCTCTGGCAGACTTGTTGTCTGGGTTCATTGGGACACACAAGAAGTTCTTTGGATTGGATGGGTCAATAGTTCTACTCTTGAAAGCAACTGGCCAGTGCATCAAGTATAAGTCAACGTAATCCAATTGTAATCTTTCCAAGGATTGTTTGATGGCTTGTTGAGATAATCTTTGTTGAGTACCCCACAACTTGGTGGTGACAAATAAGTCTTCTCTCTTGACAATACCTTCGTCAATAGCCTTTTTGATACCTAAACCGACTTCTTCTTCGTTACCGTAGATGGCAGCAGTATCAATGTGTCTGTAACCAATCTTGATGGCTTGGTAGACACTGTCCAAGGTGGCTTCAGAGTTCTTGTTTTGCCAAGTACCCAAACCAATTTGAGGGATCTTGTTTCCGTCGTTTAAGGTGATAACTTGAGTGTTGAAAGCCATTTTTGAATAGTGATTAATTTGTGTTCTTAAGGTGTTGTATTTGAACAGTGTTTCTATGGTTTTGCCTATAAACATGTTGACAATCTAATAATTTAAGGGTTGTAAATGTCTTTTAAATAACTTATAATTTTTTAAAAAAACCCCCACACATGTGGTGTTTAAAAGCAGCAACAACTTCTTACGGATTGATGTTTTTTTTTTTTAAGGTTTGAATATTTTTGACGTCTTTTTTGTTTTCTGCAGGGATAAAAACTCTTAACGCCGAGAAAGTGGATGAAAATATGTCATTAACGCTTGAAATATTCAATACAAAGAATAATACGCGTTTGAGACGATTTTTTGCCAGTTTTGGATAAGCCAAAAATCATCAATCGGTTCACTGTTCTCCGAGTTAGTTTAAACAATTAATATTCAAAACAAAAACTAAAATAAAACCACTTACTTATTTTATTATTTTTAAATTATTTGTTTATTTTCTTATATATATATATATTTATTTAATTGTTTTAGTCTATTTACTGTTGTTGTTGGAAGTATTGTCTCAAAATCTCTGATAACATAGTTGGCAACTTGTTAATGTCATTGATAATCAAGTAGAACTCGAATGGGAATGTATCCAAGTACTTAGTGATTTGCAACTTGTTCTTATTTGTGTAAGAGACTTGCTGCATATCCAAAATACTCTCCTTGCTGTCAATGTCCAAAACCAAGAATACCAACATGATCTTCTTCTCATAACATCTTCTAACCAATCTTTGAATCAACTCATGATCCTCTAAAATACCATCTGAAATGATAATGTGTAATTGCCAAGTATCCTCAGTCTTATTGTTTTGTGCATTCAACAAGATCTTCATACTTTCACAAACCAAATTCAATACATTTGTGTTGTTATCTAAGAAATTGAATTCTTTTACAATCTCCTCACCCAAAACTTGATTGCTACTACTTTCAAAGTTCAAAATTTCCTTGGTGTATTCACCAAACTTCAAAATACTCAAACTACCAGCTTCCAATTGTTGTAAAGCCTTGTAAACCAATGCAATACTGTCAAATGTTAAATCAACTGTCTTTGGATTCAACTTCATACTCTTACTGTTATCAACAGATATCATAATTTGATACTCTCTCTTACTTGGCTTAGTTCTTCTTAACCAAATCTTATCCTTTCTGAATTGAGAAGCAATGTATGGAATAATCTTCTTCATATTCAATCTCTTACCAGTCTTGTAATCACCTCTTAACTTAGTGGCTAAGGTTGGTTCCAAAATCAATCTTAATTGTTCAGATAACATAGAAGCTAGTTGTGTAGTGGATTGTTCAGCTTGTTGCCAAATCTTTCTACTTTCATCTAAGTCTCTTAATGGATGAACTTCCTTAACTGAGTTATCACTTGTTTGAATTAATTGTTCTAAGTCATCCAAGTAATCAATGTTTTCAGCCAAGTATGATTCAATAACATTTTCATCGTGTTGTTTCTTTTTGAAGATTTGGTTTTCAGTCTTTGTATCAGCAACATCATCTTCATCTTCAGCCTTAACATCAGCATTGTTACCTTCAGCTTCACCGTGGTTATCTTCATTGTCTTCAACATCCATGGCATCAACATTTTCTTCATCCTCGTCGTTGATTTCCAATTCTTCATCATATGGCTTGACTTGTTCTTCCTTATCAGCTTCACCTAAGGCTTGTAAATTATCACCTCCAGTTTCACCATCAACATATTCGAACTCATCAGCGTTATCAGCATCAACATTTTTTTCTTCTTGAGCACCTTCAGCTTCTTCATTCTTTTCATTAATTTCTTTTCTTCTGTTATGATACTCCTTTAATGCATCACCTAACTGTTTGATAGTTTCCTTAGCCTTTTCTCTATTATGATCTAAGTCATTATCATCAGCTTGATCTTGTTGAGCAACTTGTTCCTTGGTAGCACCAGAAGCACCAGTGTCTTGTTTTTCACTAGAAGCTTCGTTATCAGCACCTTCACCTTCATTACCTTCGGATTGCTTAGTTTCTTGTTCTTGATCCTTGTTAACTTCATTTGTATTAGTGTTGGCGTTTTCTAAACCTTCAAGATTGTTTTCATCTTCATCAGCTTCTTCACCACCAGCCTTTTCTTCAGTTTCTTGTTGACGAATATCTTCTTGATCTTCTTCCATTTCAGAGTCAGTTTGGTTTTCACCACCGACATCTTCATCATTAGCTTCACCATCTTCCATATCAACATCTTCATTTTCTTCAGCAGCTTCATCCAAGTCTTCTTCGGCTTCAGCTTCACCATCAACATCTTCTTCAGCTTCATTGTTCTTTCCATCTTCGACATCCATGTTGAAATCTTCATTGTCTTCAAATTGATCATCTTCATCTTCATTGTCTTTCTTGTCTTCATCATCAGATTCTAAGTTCATGTTCTCAGGTAAATCCATGGTATCAACTTCTGGACCTTGGAACTCCTCCTTATTATCATCTTCCTTATTAGTAACTTCGTCTTCTTGAGCACCAACTTCTTCTTCTTCAGAACCACTTTCTTCAGCATCTTCTTCAGCATTTTGTTTTTCACCTTCTTGTGCTTCACCTTCTTCGTTGTTTAGTTCCTCATCGTCAGAGTTAGCACCTAAGTCTCCATCCTTCTTGGAAGACTTGTTATCCTTAGATTCGTCATCTTCATTATCGGCATTTTCTTGTTCACCATTTTGTTCTTTAGATTCTTCACCATTTTCATTTTGGTTATCGGCATCAAACTCATTGTTAACATCACCATCCTTTTCGTTTTCTTTATCTTCTTCAGGTTCATCATGATCCCACATCTTTTCATCAATGGCATCTTCATTTTCACCGTCTTTATGGTCAACACCTTCATCCATATCAGATTCATCTTCATCTTCAGAGTTGTCAGAGTCATCTTCATCGGATTTTTGTTCAACATTGTCCATATCTCCACCAGCAACATCACCTAAGTTATCATCAGCATCTTCATTGTCATCATCCATTTGTTCGTCCTTCTTTTCATCTTTGTTGTCGTTGTCATTAATGTTTTCGACATCCAATTTATCTTCAGCTCCAGTTTCTTCATTCTTTTCTTCGTTCTTGTCATTGGAAGCTTCATTCATATCCATGTCTTCCAAATCTTCTTGGTTCAAACCATCATTGTTGACACCATCAGCTTCACCATCACCTAAACCTTCAGCATCACCCTTGCTTTCTTCTTCACCTTGTTCTTCAATAGGAATTTCAGGTTGACATAAACCTTTAGTTGCTAAGTTGTTCAAAGTTTTTCCTAGGATGTAAGTAGCCTTAGTTTGTTCATAGTAGTTGGTTTTCAAAATGGATAACATGTTGGTTTGTAATGCAAAGTGGTTGTTAATCAATGGTTGAGTGAACTTGATCAAGTACTTGACAATAAGACCATCTTCTTTAGAAATATCAAAGTTCTTCAAGAAGGTGTTAATTTCTTCATAAGCATCTCTGATAGACTTGGATTGTAAACTCATCAACAAATTCTTAGTCAAAGACTTAGACTTCTTGGACCACTTGTCATCTTCAACAGTTGGTAAAGATTCAGCTTGCAATTGCTTAGTCAACTTTTGAACAGAAATAACAATGGCTTGGTATAACTTTCCAAATGTGGTTTCTAAAGCAGTCAATTGTTCTTTTGAAGCAGGGAAGTGTTCAATCAAAGTGTTCTTATACATGGTGTAACCGACAAAGTCTTTCAAAGATGTCATAATAAATTGAATATTACCTGAATAGTTGTTTAAGTAAGATACCAATTCAGAATGTACAATATGGTAGTTTTCAATGATTTTCAGTTGTGGAGTAGAGATAACTTCAGCCTTTTCAAGACTGAATGTATCCAATCTACCAGCAAAGTTGATTAAAGTGGCAACTTCCTTTTTAACATCAAATACATCAGCACTGATTCTAGCAACATCAATCAAAACAGCTATGAATTCCTTTAAGGACTTAACAGTAGAAATTACATTATCATATTCAGTCTTCTTGGATTTGGATTGAATAGTGAAGTCTTTATCAGAAACAGACTCAGAGCCTAATTGTTCTAATTGTAATCTGAATTCATCAAACTTATTGTAGAGCAAACCAAATTCATGTAATCTTTCTCTGCCTCTAATGGAGTCATATAATAGATTTTCCAAGATACTTAAACACTTGGACATATCAGCCATTGGAATATCTTGTTGCATTTCATTGGAGGTAATGATACTTCTGACTTTAGGGAATAGATCCAATAATTGGAAAATATACTTATCACAAGTAGCAAATTCAGTATCATCAAATGGTTGCATCTTGGCCAAAATGTTGGTGATTGTTGATAAATATGAGTGAATGTCTTCTCTCATGTGAACCTTGTAACCAATTCTCTTGAACTCCTTGATGGTATCAGACAACAACATTAACTTGGTGTTCTTCAAAGCATTAATTTCCTTCTTCTTTTCTTTGGTGAATGTGGAAGGTGTTTCTTTCAACAAGTAATCAGCTTGTTGCAATGTATCTTCAGCTAAAGTCAAGATATTTGGCAAATCAGTCTTGGCTAAATCATCAACATACTTGTTCATTCTGTTGGAAATTTGTTCAACATTTGTCAAAGAAGCTGGAATAGAGCTCAAAGCAGATTTTGACATCAAAACATCAGAAACTTCCTTCAAGTTGTTAACCTTCATGAATGTGATTTTCTTGGTAGCTTCAAAGCCAATGGTCTTGACATTGTTAACATCTTGTAAACCTTGTTCAATGATAAATTGGCAGTCTCTGTTGATAACATCTCTGTATTTTCTAATTTGTCTGAACAAACTGTTGTGAGACTTCTTAGAAGATTGTTTCAAAGCATCAATGTTGACATCCTTCCAAGAAGCCAATAAGATAATATCCTTGACTTCCTTTTCAATCTTCTTTCTGGAAACCTTAATATTTTCTTCAATAACGAAAGTGAATTGTTCATAATATTTGATGATGTTGGCTAATGACTTGATAACATACTTTGGCAACTTTTCACTGATAGTTTGACAATATCTTAAGAAAGCCTTAATTATATTCAATCTGCTAGTAAATTCACCAATCTTTGATTTAGTAAAGAATACATTCAAAGATGATAATAAACCATTGATTTCATCAAAGTTGTCTTCATCGGCATTCTTGTTGATTTGAGCAACAACAATACTTTCAAATAAGTAGAACCACCATTTACCTAAGCTTCTTTCCAAGTTGACATCTTCAGCATCTAGTAAACAACTCCAAGTATGCAGTTCCTTTTGTCTCCAACTAACAATCAATGAAGTAATTGAATCGTAGTGAGTTTTCAAGGAAACACCAGAAGAAGCATACTTTTCCCATTCAGCAACAAAAGTAAAAATTTGTTCAACCTTTAAGATTAATCTAGCGATTGGTGTTTCAATTGGGAAAGTCAAAAATTCTTTAGAAGTTCTTAAGATTTCAGCCAAAGTGGCATTTTCTGGCCATTCAATCAACAAGTTGTTGACATTCAAACTTAATCTAGTAATAACATCAATAGCCTTCTTGGATTCAAATATACTGTAATCATTGTAAAAATTTAATTGTTTACCCTTCTTCTTTGACATTTCAGCAGCCTTGAATTGGTTGATTTCTCTGTTCAAGTTGAATAAAGATGAAATCATGGCATCAGCAGAAACGTTTTCAGAAACAAAGTCAGAATTATCCGTCAAATATTGAGAAATGAATGTGGTGTCATGTAATAAGTCCTTGACATCAACATCTTCTTGATCAGCACCATAAGTGGAGATGAAGACCTTAGCTAATTCATAAGAAGCATCATCCAAAGAAGTTTTGTTTTTATCTTTGGACTTTCTGGCATTGTATTCAACAGTCAAGGACTCTTCATAATCAGGGAACATCTTCATGAATTCTTCTTCAGCAAGCTTTTCAACATCATAGTCGTACTTGTACAAGCCTTCGTTTTGCTCATCAATTTGTTCTTGTTTCATTCTTCTTAAAGACCATCTGTAGTATAAGGTTTCTAGTAACTTGTTGGAAACACCTTTAGCATCTTCAGATTCAATAGATTGGAACTTGATAACCTTCAACAATATAGTGATCATCTTTTCAACATCATAGTTATCAACAGTCTTAGTTTTTAAGTATTCATTGAAAACATTGATGTTTTGAATAAAGTCAGTTTGGATGAAAATATTGGACAATTTGTTTGACCAAGATGGAGAAATGTTGTAAACCTTTTTAGATTCAAAGTGATCAAATCTTAAAATGTCAACACCTAATTTCATGGAGTAGATGTAGTTGACAAAGATATCATTCAAATCAGCAAAATGCATGTAGGAAGCATTCATTCTGTTAATGAATTGAGAGGTGTTGTTTTGGAAAATGTCAACCTTTCTTGTCAAGTTCTTGTCATCTTCTTCAAAGGAAACAACTAAGGCTTCAATGGACTCCTCAGATAAACTGGTTTCAATGAATGAGTTCCATTCTTCAAATAAGTTATCAGATTCACCATTATCATGATTTCTGAAAACTAATGGCTTGTATGGTTCACTTATTTCATCAGCAGATGGCAAGCTAGTTTCAACCTTCAAGAGTTGAGTGTCGTTGAAGTAAGATTTTCTAATCAACTTCCATTCTTCGGAAATTTCCAAGTACAAGTCCCTCAACATTCTGTATTGTTCATTGTCACAATAAGATCTGATAGCTGGATCGTATGGCTTATCTGGACAGAATAACTTGATAGAACCTAGACCGAATGATAAGAATAACTTACCAATCAAAGTCCAGTCAATATATGTTTCTTCTTGGCCTTGAATTTCAATAATTTGAGCAAAGTATTTGTCAATGACGGCAGAAGTAATTGGATCATCTCTGTTAACAACATTCATAATAGCAGTAGTCCAAGTTATCAACTTCTTAACTAAAACAGATTTGGAATTAACTAAAATTTCATCAGAGTTTTCAATCAATGTCTTTAGTAACAATTTACAATCATTTAAAGTTTGATCGATTTCGAAACCTTGAGACTTTGTCATGTTCTTACCTTGATTTAAAGAGCTTAACAACACATCCGATTGGATGACATCTAGAGATAAATGATCTAAAGAACCAGATTCCTTGTTGAATAACCATAAATGCTTTAAGAATGAGTAGTCTTTCATTAACATGTTTTGTAACTTAGTAGGAATCAAAGCATTAATGGCAAACTTAGAAATCTTAGATTCAACTTGAGATATGTCAGAACCATTTTGGACAGAGAACAAGATTAATTTGAAAATTTCACTGAATTCCCTTTGAAAGAAATGAGATCTTTTGATTAAGAATTTACTAGATATCTCGTTCAGTTGAGTCAATCCTTCGTTGATTTTACCAAACATGGTATCATCTAGAGCAACACCGGAGTTCAAATCTTGAACTAACAACTTGATTAAAGATTTCAAAGAGTTGATAAATTCATAAGATTCTTCAAATTGCTCTTTAGACAACTTGTCTAAGCTATCAGACATAGCCATCAACTTTTCATAATCATTCCATCCTTCCTCAGAAGTTGGATAGTCGGCTCTGAATTCGTTCCATAGGTTATTGATTTCAGTACCTCTGGACATAGCAACCGTAGAGTCAAATTCAGATTTGATATCAGCAAGTAAATTACCATCAATAGCATCTAGGTTGACGTTGCTTAACCATTTGTTCAACAATTCTTGGTAAATTCTCAACTTGGTTTCACTCGTCTTTTCATTAGTAGATGAAGTGATCATTGAAACAGATAGCAATAAAATCTTGATCAGGAAATTGTTAATATCTTCAACAATCATTGATTTAGAAGTGATCTTGGATACCAACGAAGAGACAAACTTTTGCAAAGATTGTAAAACTTGGAAAACAGGGTAGCTTTTATCAACTTTAGCATTTTCAGATATGTTGAAGAATGAAGCAGCAGATTTTTCTAGGAAAGACAATTCATGGTTGGCAGAGATAGTGTTTGAGGCATCGTTTTTGTTAACAAAATCAGCAACTTGTTTTAATTTGGAGGAAACATCAACAAAGATACAGAAAATCTTAATAAAGATAGCAAAGTCAGCATTGGTTTCTTCAGAGTTGATGTAGGAATTAATAAACTCATTCAAGTATTGCAAAGATACAACACTAGGTTCAGTATTCTTACTAGCAAATAATTCATTGCTTAAAACACCAACAGAGTCAAAGACCTTAAATAGACCATTATCTTCATCAATTTGAGTGTAAGGCAACTTAGTAACAGCATCCTTCCAATTGTTTAAAGTGGCTAATTGATCATTTCTCAAAACATTAAAGGTAAATTTGGAGTCAGAAGGTTTTGATACCATCAAATCTTGAAGCTTAGCGTAGTTAAAGTCTTCAGTGTTGGATAATGAAACATGGCTTGAAATCTTAGAAGATGTTTGGGACATCAAAATTTCTTGATCAGCTTCAGTGGCTCTTTCAGACAATAATGGCATGAAGATTTCAATACCTCTGTTTCTCATAGCTCTAGATAATTCACCGTACTTAGGATTGCACGTCAAGAATAATCTAAAGTTTGGATGAGGAGTGACAACTCTTGGTCTGCCATCTTCCAAAGAACATTCGTTGATAACCAAAGAACCATTAGTTTCAAGTAAAGAATTCAATCTATCCAAAACAGAAGGAGAACATAAGTTGGCGTTATCTAAGATCAACCAATGACCTTCTTCAACAGCTTTAACTAACATACCATCAAACCATTCAAATCTAACAGAGGAGTTAACATCCTTTTTCCATAATTCAGAGAACTTGATAATTTCATCTTTGATTTCAAGTAAGTCAGATTCCTTGGTGAATGAGAAGCTTGGTAAAGCAACATTGAACAAAGAGATCAACTGTTCGAATTTGCCCGAAGTGTCAATAACATTGGATAAGACAAAGTCTAACAATTTGGAAAAATCAGCCTTTTCTGGATTAGCAGCTAATTCTCTGATCAAGATATCATGAATGTTGTTCAAGACATAAGAAAGTTTTCTAATGACATCAACTTGTTCATAACCACCTAAAATATCCATAGAGTCAACATCAGAGTTCATGGAAAATTCCAATACCTTTGAACCTAAAAGACCACTCATCAACTTGATAAGTTCAGTCTTACCAGAATTACTTGGACCAGTCAAAATTATAGGCCAGTTGTGCTTGATACATCTTAAGAAGGATTCATAAATTTCAAAGTTACATTGTAATGGCTTACTGGTGTTACTTTCAAATCTGTATTGATTTTGAGTAGTTCTTTGTAAAATTTCACCATTAGCTTCAATATAGCTTTCATTAACTGAGAAGAAATTGTCTCTAACACCATCAGTTCCAAAGACGGATTTGATGAGCTCATCAACAAATTCCTTATCCTTGTCACTTCTGAATCTTTGTCTGACAATAACATTCAAAAAGTCTTGAACCTTCAAGTCACCAACAATGGAGCCTTTATTCAATAAACTCAACCATCTTAGAGTATCTCTTAAGTTGAATTCCCATGGGGAACCTAAGGAACCAAACTTCTTATCAACACAAACATCATTATCAAGTTGGGACATCAATGTGATCATCTTTTCAATAACTTCTGAGTCAATATTTGGGTATAAATGTTGAGCAATCTTGTTCAAATCATCGGAGGTTAAAGAATCAGCATAAACAACACTGAATCTGTTAACAAAGGATTTTGGTAAACCTTTTCTACCACCACCTTGGAATTGAGGATTTTGAGCAGCAAAGACTAAGAAACCTTCCTTTTTAGAGAAAGCCTTGTCAAGTTCAGGAATGTAAGCTTCACCTCTGTGATCCAAACAAGCATTTAAACCTTCTAAAACAGATTGAGAAGCCAAATTCATTTCATCTAATAAAACCCATTCACCTTGTTGCATAGCTTTCAAGAATGGAGCATCTCTCCAAACAAATTCACCGGTATTTTCACCTGGAACATCAGAACCAAACAAGTCAATCAAATCAGTTTGTTCAGATAAATTGATTCTAGTTAAGGTCTTACCACTAGCATCGGCTAAGGCTTGAACTAAAGAAGTCTTACCAACACCTGGAGAACCTTCTAATAATATAGGCTTGTTGACTTGCATAGCTCTAATAACTCTCATCAAATTCATGGAGGTAGTAGCAGCAGACATATTGAAAGTATCTTCTTTGGAGTTGGCTGAGTCAATAGGAATCTTGAAAGAACCACATTGTAAGAATTCATTGGTCTTTTCAATCTTGGATTCCCTCAAGATAGATTCATCATAGACAGATCCCATTAATTCAAAGATTTTAGAATAGCATGTTTTCTTTTCTTCCCTTAATCTTTCTAAGTTAGCAGCTAGGAATGCAGTATTGTTGGTACCTAAAGCATCAATAAAAACCATAGCAGCACCATGTACCAAAGTCTTGATGTCATCATTTAATGATTCAAAAGAGGCATTGAAGAATTCAACCCAAGCTAAGATATCTCTCAAAGAGATAACACCTGAGCTGGCATTTCCATTACCATATCTTAAAGCATACCATTCAGAGAACTTGACAACAGCATTGACAACTGATTCGTTCTTGGAGACCAATTTTTCTCTAACAATCATGGCAACATCATTGAAATCTTCCATAGATGGGACCCAAATTTCAGTAAATCTATTTCTCAAAGCAGGAGACAATTCCTTTTTACCATAGTCACCACCTGGATTCATAGTAGCAAAGAATTGGAAACCGGCGGCAGCAGTGATTTGCATGTCACCAGTACCCTTTTCAGCTAACAATAAGGATCTTTCAGGTTCTAAAACAGAGTTTAATCTTTCTAAAACAGAATCATCAGCTAGGGAAATTTCATCTAATAAAAAGAAGTCACCGTTCTTTAAAGCTTGGATCAATGGACCATCAGTCCATTCAAACAAACTCTTGGATTGTTTTAGCAAACTTCTAATTTGAGATAAACTTTCTTCATTAATGTTTGAGAAGTCTTTCAAGGATTCAAACTTTTCAACTAAAGCAGTTAACTCAGCTTCTGGTTCATTGAAGACGGTACTCAACAAAGCTAATAATTGATCATTGATAGCAGATCTGTTTCTTAATGGTCTTTGGGCACCCAAAATGTCACCAGTTTCAGTGTTTTGATGGGCGTTCATACCAATAAGTTCAGTCTTTAAGAATTGAGCAATCAATTGAACTATGGTAGTCTTACCACAACCAGTTTCACCAACAAGCAAAACAGGCTCATTATTCTTCAAACATTCAGAAACCAAAACAGATAATCTCTTAGCAGTGTTAGTCCAAACAACTTGGGATGGCATGTTGACCAAATCAGAATTGATCAAAGAATCATAAACACCTTGCATGTCCAACTTGACTCTCATGACCTTTTCAATAGCTTTCTTAACAACAATCTTTTCTTCTGTGGTTCTACAACGTTCAGCTAATAACATGTAACCATTGGAGGCTAGTTGTTCATAGCCTACAGCTTCTCTGTTAGCCCATCTGAATAAATCTCTTAAAGTGGCAAAACTGCTTTTGGTTTCAAAGACTCTGTTGGCACTTCTTTGGACAATCAATTCCTTGTAAATATCAACAATCTTCTTGGCATAAGTAGGAGCAATTTGACATCTTTCCTTGATAATAATTTCCAATTCATCTTGAGGGATATCATCGAAGTGTAATTCCAAGAATCTGTTTCTGAAGGCTCTGGATAAAATCTTTCTACCACCATACAAACCAGGAGGGTTTTGAGTAGCAAACAACATAAAGTCAGGATGAGGATGAACAATTTCTTGGGTTTCAGGAATCAATAATTCTCTGTTGTCATCTAATAATCTATTCAAGGCTTCTAAAACATCGGTAGGAGCTAAATTCAATTCGTCTAAAACAATCCAGTAACCTTTCTTCAAAGCTTCAACTAAGATACCTTCCTTGAAGGATAATTTACCTGTATCATCAGTGACATAAGTACCCAAGTATTCTTGTAAATCGGTATGTTCATGGTTATTAATTCTGACCATCTTATGACCGGTTAAATCAGCTAAGTATTTGATCATGGAAGTTTTACCTGAGGAGGTTGGACCTTGTACTAATACAGGGAATCTTCCACTAGAAGAAGCTCTAACCAAGTTCAACATGTTCTTTTCAACAAATGGTGTGATAATGTAATGAGAAACATCTTTTTGTTCGAAAGAACCAGCCTTCAACCAATAATGCTTGAATTGGATGTATTGTTCACCCTTAGTAGCATCAGGAGCTTTTGGAATTGTGTTGACAACAGCAGCACTGTTTTTCAATTTATCAATTGTGTATTTTTCAATGTATGGCTTTAGGATTAATTCAGACTTTAGATCTAAATGAGTTAAGTAGGACATACAGAAACCTTCGTATAAGGATCTTCTCAAACCATAGATGGAGACAATGTCAATGACATATAATAAAGTTCTAGTCAAGGTTCTGATGGAGAAGTGGGGTCTTTGACCAGAGCCATCAATAATCTTGTTTGCTTCAGCTAACTTCTTGGCATCCATGTACAAGCTGGCAATATCATTTCCAACCCATTCATCACTGATGGAGTACTTACCAATATACTTATCAATAATAGCTAGTAAATCTTCCAAGTTGGAATCTGGGGATTCGACATAAATTTCAGTGAATCTAGATCTAATGGACAATGGCAAGTCTCTCTTACCAACATCGGTAGCAGGGTTCATACAACCAAACAATCTGAAATCCGGATGAACCTTGATAGCTTCAGCTTCACCCTTTTCAGACAATAAAATAGATCTGTTTTCAGGATCGTCATTCAACAAATCAGCAATGTTTTCTAAAGTGTCTGCAGTGGCTAAATTCAATTCATCTAATAATAACCATTCACCGTTCTTAATGGCCTTGACTAAAGAACCTTCAACAAAATCAAAGACAAAGGATTTATCCAAAGATTGGGCTTGAACTTCAAAAATTTCATAAGACTTCTTAAATTCGGTCCATTGGTTTAATAAAGTTTGAGCTTGAATGGAGTTCATCTTTCTCTTTTTAACAGTGGTCTTATCATTATCATCAGAAGTAGTAGTTTCATTGATAGATTCAAGACATAAACTTTCAGCCATCTTAAAGGCTTGGTTCAATACTTTTATGACATTTGGCCAGTGTTGTTTCTTGACACACTTATGGAATAAACTGTAGAACTTTTCATTTTTTGACATGGAGAAAGTGATTGGGAATAATTCCTCAAATTCTTCAATGATAGGGACAATCAAAGTTCTACAGTTGACAGGCTTGTAACCACCTAACAAATCACTTGTTTCAGTTTGTTGAGAAACATTGATAACAGTCAATTTCTTTTGTAACATCTTGGATATTTGTTGAACAACAGTTGTCTTACCAGTACCGGTTTCACCAACTAGCAATAATGGTTCGTTGTTTTTGATGGAAACACAGACCTTTTCCATAAGTCTTTTAGCATGATTGGTAGTAGCAAATGAAGTGTCGTTAATAGATTTCTTTTGTTTGTTAATAACATTCTTATCTAGAGAACAACGTCCAACAGTTATTTTATCTTCAGTATTTTCTAAAACAGGAATATAGCTACTGGAAATCAGGCTCTTAATTCTTTGAGGTTGGATTTGTAAAATTTCACCTATTCTATCAGCAAGTAAGTTAATGGCTTGAGGTTCAGAAACAAATGAGGTGAAACAAGAAATAGTTTCCAAGAATATCATATCATAACTTTCAGAGGTCATCCACTTCAAATCTATAGTTTTGTTTTCTATCAAAATAGACAATCTGTCACATAACTTGACTAAATCTCTAACGGTGACAGGTCTGGAAGTAGCACCCTTATTCAAACTGGTAAAAGAAGGCAAGCTAACAATTGATTTGACTTCTTCAAAGACAGAAATCAAGTTCGGTAGCAAAGTGTATAATTGTTCATCAGATTTCCACTTAAGTAGTTCCAACAAGTCTGGAATTTCCGGTATCTTGACTTCGTTCCATAATCTGTAACCAATTAAATCCTTGTGTGTTTCATTATTCTCAGTAGTGGTGATTGTAGAAATCAAGTTGAAACCATTAGCACAATATATGGTTTCATCCCTACTTGGAATGGTAATGCTTCTGTTTTCCAATAATGATAATAATACAGACAGAACTTCTGTAGGAGCTTTATTTATGTCCTCAACAACAACCCATTTACCTTCCTTAATAGCAGTGGTTAAAACACCGTTCTTCCATTCAAAGGTACCCGGTTTGGAACCAGAAGTGTATGTACCTAATAATAGTTTGGCATCTGTTTGTTCACCTAAATGGATGGATATGATGGATTTAGGGTCGTGAGACATTCTCTTGTGTAAGGATTGAATAATGTGAGTTTTACCAACACCAGCGGAACCAGTAATCATGGTAGGTTTGTTGGAGTTTAGGTTGTCTATAATAGTGTGAATTTCTGATTCAAAGAATGAAGCATTGGCAATCAAATTTTGTTGGTTAAAGGAAGAAAAGGTGGAAGAATTCTTGTGTTCCAAATAGATGACAAACTTTCCATAGACCATTTGAACATTTTCAGTCAACAATTCACTTGGGAAAGTGACAAAAGTATCAGTCTTGTTAGAAGTTTCATTTTCCGGTTGTGGTAAGCTAAAGACCCAAGAAAGTCTGTTACCTTCGTTGAAGTCTAAAAACTCGTAGTTGTATTCACAAGTGTTGTCACATAAACCAATGAAAACATTAGGGGTATTTACATTGGCGCTTTTGATCTTATTCAAATGTTCCTTTTCTTTAGCTTCGGCCATTTCAACTAGATTGGCATATATTCTTAAAGCCAATAATTTGGATATGGATGTATATTGTTCACCATTCATAATTTGAGTTAAAATTTCAGCTTTGGAGAACTTCAAAAACTTTAATCTATCAAATTTTATCAATCTGTATAAGGCTAATAAGAGAACTTCAGCTTGATTGTTGTTGTTCAATAAATTAGCGTTGATGAAGTCGATGTTTTGGGACACAAAATGTTCAGCCAAAGATGAAATATCAGTGTTGAAAGCAATAATCATGGCAATGGCACTTAATCTATGTATGAAAGAGTCCAAATTGTGTTTTTCTTTGTTGATCCAAAATGATACTATAGGCAAGGTTAATTCCTTGTAAATGTAGTTGTATTCCATTGGGGATTCAATGGCATTGACAATGATGTGGTTGAAAAATTGCAACTCATTGTTTTCTAAATCTTTCAAGTCAATATTTTTGAATTTACTGAACTTGTTTTTGTAAAAATCAGTTGTTTTTAAAGATTCAAATCTTCTTTGGAAAGAAGAGATGTTCAACTTGACCAAGTCTTCTAAGTTATCTTTCAAACTTAGATTTGACATTATAAAGTCGTTTTCCAATTTAACAGACATGTTTATTAATAAAGAACTAATAAACTTTGTAATTTGGTTTTGTTTTTGGTGTTTATAACAACTATCTTTTATGGGATTTTATACAGAACTTAACGTGATGAATGTTTATCAGATGAAGGGAATCGTTAGAAAAAAGAAAAGATGAAATTTGGCGCCTGAAGAAAAAAAAAAGAAATTTTAAACCAGTTTAGTTCGTATTTCCTAATTGGGATGAACCATTCTTATATCCGAAATTTCACTATTTTTTTCAGACTTTAGCCACTCGTAGATATAGAATTTGAAAATTAGGAAAGCAAAAGGGTATAAACAAGGACACCAAAAACACCATATACACGATATAAAAAAAATATATATATGATTGGGTACGATCATTCAGAAGATCCTACTGTTAGGGAAATACTGCAGACAACTGTCTCTAACAAAGATGAGTTGAAGCAAATGGCGGAAATAATTACAAGGGTTGAAATGGAATCTAGTTCTGCTGCCTTGGATCCAGCTTTGAAACCACTTCCCTGTTTCAATAACAAGAGTTGCACATTCCAAAATAGATACAAGTACTGTAACAAGATATATAACATATCTAAGGAGTTTTACCCAAAGTCGAAAACTAATAGTAAAGCAGCTGATAAGTTAAAACAAAAGACGAGACAGGAAGAACTGAATATTTGTAAAAAATCAGGTAACAGTGTCACATACATTCATGCAGTCACCAGTCTTATCAAGAAGATCATTATAAACAAAGGCTATAAATTTCAAACAAAGAATAATCTAGCAAAGGTTACTAGAGAAACTGATGAGTACTATTCAGTATTATTGACTCATTTGCCTACACCAAAAAGTTTGAAAAATTACGGATTTGAAATTGTAACCAAGATAGAAAATGAAAATATCGTAGCTGAAATAGAAAAAGAAGAGCTAAAAACACAGGTTCATGATTTTGTTTGTGAAAGGTGTGAAGTAAAGTTCAAATCTGATAAGTATTCAGAAACAGGGGAATGTAACTATCACGCCTCAAGACCATTTTATCAATTCGGATTCAAGAAGTATCCATGCTGTGATAAAACGGCAGATGACTTTGAGAATCCAGAGTTTTGTTGTCAGAACAATTTCCATGTATACAGACAACATGGATTCAAGGAAAGAAATTTACTTTCTGAGTATATTCTAGAGGAAGACCTTGACGATGGTGAAAAAAACATACTAGCACTGGATTGTGAAATGGGGTACACCACCAAAGGTTATGAAATGATAAGATTAACCATAGTTGACTTTGCAACTGAAAAATCCGTATTTGATAAGATAATCAAACCTATAGGTAAAGTTTTGGATCTTAATACAAAATTTTCAGGGGTTAGCGAGATACCTGAAGATAGTCCAACTTTTGAAGAAGCCAGAAAAGAATATTTGAACCCCAAGATGATCAACAAAAACACAATTATTGTAGGGCATGGGTTAGAAAATGACTTAAAAGTAATGAGAATCACCCATAGCAAAATAATTGATACTTGTTTTATAGGATATGGGAAATTAGGCAGAAGAAAGCCATTGAAGAAGATGACAGCATTCTTTTTGAATAAATTTATCCAAACAAGAGAACATGACAGTGCTGAGGATGCGATATGTGCATTACAAATAATCAAGAGGGAATATTTCCATGAGTTTAAGTTCAAGATAAACACGGACCCCTTAAAGTGGAATGACTTAAAATGATTATATAATAGCTGTGTGATTATCTTATTTAATGGGTAGTCACCCCCGATATAATGTAATAATGATTAAACGTGCTAACTCCGCTGTTAGGGTAATATTTTGTTTTAGGTAATTTTATCCACGGCGATGTAAAATTTGTAACGGCTAAATAAAAAGAAACCAAAAAAAGTCCCATGCGCGAAAGGCATTACTCATAATTGCAGCTTTCAGTAGTAATAATTATGTAATACTTCATAAAGAAAGTCTGTCATCTGATTTTCATAATTGTTTGTCTTTTTATTGAAAGTTAAAAGTAGTTATCATATAATTAGCATCGTTTGATTGAGGATTGATATGTTTTAGAGAGAAAACAAAAGAATAGAAGTCTTTATAGAACCATACAACTTTTTTCACATTATATTTTAAACAACTTCTACGACCAAATGTCTATTAATACTCGCATAGAGGAAAGATCACAATTCTTTTCACCAGAGATCCCTGAGTATCTTCCACCCCACAAAATGTACAAGATTCAAATAGGTGGAGAATTATTCTTACTATCAGGGGCCAGCATATCCAGCGATGGCCCTCACTCATACTTCCTAGATTTCTTCCAGAACATCGAACATGAACAGCAAAATCACAAAATGAATTCAAATGATCAAGATGAAAATATTCTACTCAATTCATTCGACAGCAGAATGGTTAATGCCGAAGTTCAAGAAAGAGTTTTGTTTATTGACAGAGATCCTGAAATTTTCAGATACATATATAACCATCTGCAAGGTTACTACATCACAATTCCAAATGAAATTATTTATACCAAGTTATTTTCAGATGCCATGTATTACAGATTGCCAAGACTAAGAGGATTGCTTAAGAACTCAGGATTTTACTACGCCAACATTGGCGGGCAATCATTCAAGATTGACAAACAGCTTTTCAAACATGAAGGTAACAACAAGAACTATTTCAAGATTACTGCTGAGATGATTTACCAAGACATTGAAAATTTCTTTATGACCCAAGAAAAACACAGAATATTGAGACCACCTCCACAAACATGGTCATACACTTCAAGATCACCTGAACTCTTCAAGCAAATACTGGTTTTATTGAATGGCGGAAAATTCGAAGGCACAGAAGCTGAAAGACACAATTTGTTAAAGGAGGTTAAATTCTATAGACTATTGAAACTAGAACAAGAACTTTTGGCACATAAATTTTTCAACAATCCATTCAAAAACACTCCGGAAATCTTCCTTAACTTGCTAGATATTAAATCAGATTTGAATCATATTTCACTAACGGACTTGGAACTTGAGTCCTCACACCAAGCAGCTGTTTCCGCTGCAGCCAATGGGTGCAAACCAGTAGATCCAAACTCGGAAAGTTTAAATTCAAGATCGCACAGTAATCAAAGTAATTCCAACTCTACGCAACTTAAAAAGAGAAAGCTCAATACTGTTTGTCAACTAGAGAAAATAACAGTTGACGATATCATGAACAATGCTTCCAAAGGGACCTCTTGTGTCAACAAGAACATTGTTGAACAAGTTGAAGAAATCAACAAAGTCAATCCAGAAGATGAAGAAACTTCTTCCAAGAATATCAATGTTGAAGATTTTGCCTTGAATGAATGTTCAGAATTCCAACCACCATTCATCAACTGGAAAGCTTTTTCTTACAAGAGACCATATGTGGATGCTTGGAATTACCCTATGCTTTTCCAAATAGGTAATGCTGCCCATCCAGATGAAAAGGTGAGAGCAGTTGATCATTGCTTTGTTAATACTGCTAAGACTATAGATAACGATGGAAAGGTGGTGCAAAGTAAGCCTCAACAATCTACATTTTTTGCTGATCCAGATTGTATGGTTCATTACGGAACTTTGCTTTTTGATCCAAACACATACTGCTGCTTTATCTCCTTTGAGGGGTTGATTGCTAGAAAGTTGTTTAAGTTGTTGAAATTGGTTTTACCTAAGTCCTTCATTAGAAACACTTTCATATGCGGATACGCTGATAAGGAAGAGAAGGTCATTGAAAGAATCATTCTTCCAAGTTGTGTTAAGTTTGCAGTTTTCACATTAGATAATACTGTTGTTAAGAACTTCTGTGGTCTTTTGAAACAACCATCATTCTTGAAGATGTTAAGCACAGAGAGATTACGTTGTAAGAAAACTGGTATTGCCAAGAGATACTATAAGATACCGCTATGTGATAGATCTGTTTGGAGAATGGGTTTCAAAAAGAGTGAGCAATCAGAAGACGGACTAGAAGACGTTATGATGATTGCTACCAAGATCAGATGTGGAAGTATTAAAGAATACAACAACTACTTTTAATAGCTTATTATTTATATGATTTGTACATTAGTACTTAATTAATATTTTTTTTTTCCATGGACTTTCTTTACTAATTATATGTCGTTGATTAACAAATCCCGGGTTATAGTTTAAGCGCTACCATGTGATTGTAATTATCCTTTTTTACGTAAGTTTTGATGATTTTTTTTTTTTTGAAAAAAAAAAACAGTCGATCATATAGCCACATCAGCAGCTGAACAAAGTGATGGAACACCAAAATTTACCTAAAAACATTATTTACTTGTTGGGAAAGACAACAAGATATAATCAAAACCAGTTTGTTACAATGTTTGATCAGCTGATAGATGAAGTCAACTACAAAATATGGCTGCTGCTTCCTTTTAAAGATAGATTGAACCTACTTCTGTTGAATAAAAAGATCAATTCAACTTTTAGAAAGTTCTTGTACAAGAACATTTACTTGAATACCCACAAAATTGTAACAAAAAGTGAGAATGACTTGAATTATACAGGAAAATTTAGCAACTACTCATTTTTGGCCACTGATAAACCTAAACCCAAACATTTTATAAAAACTACCAATGCAATGAAATCATTGATTAGATCACTGGAGAATAACCCATTATTAGTCACATATCTCGAAAAAGTCATTATATCATGGCATATACCAGTAGAGTATAAGAAAAAAATGGTTGAGATGATTACATACGGTATTGAGCAAGATGGTAAAGTTTACAAGCCACATTGCTTCAAATCACTGGATAACGAGATGAACAAGGATATGTTCCTAGAATTCATCACCAATTCTAAACCTTCTGTTCTCAACAGACAAATCAATTTGACCATTCCTCACTATGATGACAAAAAGGGTGTTAATGAAAATGATTACTCTAATGGACCCAAGATACATGAAGATGAGAGCTATTATAAACAAATCGGACTATTCTTTTTAAACAATTTCATAAAAGAGAGAAACTTTAAACATTTACAATCTTTGGATATTCACTTCAACCCTATTGCCATGGGATTCTGCAAAAATCTGAACTTGAACTTGAAGAAACTGAACCTTAACATTAGACTGCCAGATAAGGTATACATGCCGGAAAGTTACCAATACGGAGACTTGACTTTAACTCCGGATTTTCAATGGGATAACTTCTTAAATATGGAAACACTTAAATGTCTAGATTTGGTTTCCTGGATTCCAGATCCATCTCCTAAATATTTGCAAGATTATAAAATTATAGAATTGTTGAGTTCTGTTAAGAACTTGAAAAGCTTGCATACTTACAGTATACCTTATGATCCCAAATTAATGAGATTTATTCTAACCCAAATGACCACACTTGAAGACTTAAGAATTGACATTTTAGACTTAACTTTTGAATTCACTACATTGTTCTTGGGCATTTTGCAAGACGATCCAAACAAGAAGTTTGAAAACTTGAGTAAAACTCTGAAAACTTTGCACATAGAACTCCTGCCAGGTTCATACAAAGACCCAGATTTTTTAATCCAACTACTACGTAATGTACCCAATTTCCAACAAATCAGATCAATTCTACCATGCACTTGTGATGAATGTGTCCATTGTCTAAAAGAACTTATTAATAAAAAGATTTTTTACCATGAGGCTATGGAGACTCACTTTGACGAAGAAAGGAACACTTCAGAATCTTACGAGAACATCCACATTCTGTTCAAGAAACTCAACTCCATTACCCCTTACAAGTCCAATTTCAAGAACTTGTTTTTCCAATACGGTGTGGTTGATCTAGTCCAACTAAAAGGAAATTTTGACTGGGAGTATAGCGTCAGACTGACCGATGAAGAACTCGGAAAACTTTATAAGTTCATGAAACACTTCTACACGCGTTCAATCAACTTCATGAAGCTCAACTTCCCCAAGCTTCAATACTTGAACATAAACGATCTTTCTGTGGAAAGAAAGTCTTTAGACATGCCGTTTGAGTTATGCTTCCCCTTAGATGAACTGAAAAAGATTTAATAAAAAAATTTACATTGTTCGTCAATCTTACATTCATGGATTCTATATACAAAACATATTAACAGATAAGGATTTTGTTTTAGTTGACTACATTCCGACTTTTTAAATTTAGAAAAAAAAAAATTACTACACTCATATAATTCTCTTCGTAGTTCTGGTTTGTCTACTCTTTGGATCGTATCCTGTTCCGGTTTTGGTTGTACCCGTTTGATAGTTGATATCACTGGTGATATCGTATGACCACCCTGGAGTAATTGTTGTTTTAACTGTGATCTTGCTTCCTGCTACTGCAGTGGTGAAGTATGTGACTGCACTTGTAGGGAATCTTCTAGTCCAAGTGGCTGTTGGGTTTGTAACTGAACCGTGTGGTTGGGTTTGCATTGGAGCAAACTTGGAAACACCACTTTGGTCATAGTATGGTATGGTGAAGGAAGCTGAGTTGATTGTGGCAGCGGTGGAAGTACCTGTATGAATGGAATATTGGGCATCTGGTGGGGTTGTTATGGCACCAGCAGATGTAGGAGTTAAAGTACCTGTTAATCCAGTGATTGTGAATCTATCAGAGTAATGAATTGTGTAACCAAATGAACCAGCGGTAAAAACTTGGATAAAGAAAACACCACTAGCAGCAACATCAGCTGGAATACTTAATGTGTACTTGTAAATAATACCATCTAAGGTAACGTCATCTGCAGAAATGTCTGCGGCCAAAGTGGCAATAGACTCGATCTTGGAATTAGGACCTGAGACTAAAGAGATGGTATATGACTTGACGTTCTTGGCTAGATCAGGGAAACTTTGGTCATCAATCCAACCAATGGTTATAGGAACACTTCCATCACTTGCTTCAAAAGTTCTCCCACCAATAGGAAGAACAACAGTGACATCTGCGTTGGCTATGTTTATGAAGAATGTGAACACACAAATAATGAGTGTAAATATTGACTTGTTTGATTTGAAGTTAAGAAGCATTTCTGGCAATGGTTCTGACTATGTGTGTTTGTATCAGTGTTTTTTGGTTATGTTTTATTTATAGACGTTTCAACTTTTAAAAAAAAAAAATTTTTTTTGCGTATAAAAAAGTTGAAAAAGTCGATCCAACACGTTAACAAAAAAAAAAAGGATCTGGTACAAAAGATTGGTGTCCTAAACGGGTAATTTAAACGTAATAACATCGTCGGGTAAATAACTTGGTTTAATTAATACAACCAGTAATCAAAAATCTTTTAAATCATATAACTATTGATACATCTTCGTGATGAGTTCAAACTAAATATATACAGGTTCTACTATATACTTTAGGTCCAAGCTTGTAGCATAAGCATTCAGACCTTTAAAGTTTGGTGCGTTTTATTGACAGATCAGTCTTGCCTTTCCTTCATAAGCCAGTCTTTAACAGTGTATCCTCTTAATTACACATAGCTGTTTCAATCTGAATAAACTTTTTAAAATTACCCATCTAATAACCACTGCTTTATTATTTCAATATCATACATTTTTTGTTCATAGAAAACGTGAAGATCACCAACCTACTACTATTAAATTTCAAAATCCAGCTTTGAATACATTCATCGATTTGAATAGCTACTTATAGTTGAAAAAAACAATGACTTAAACAAGACAATTAAAGATATGCTTACTGTTGGTCCACATACTTTTAGAAGTCTTATTAGCAGCTAACCCTTATACTGGATTTTACCCATGAAGTGATCCAGCCAATAGTGCCTATTTGGGTCGTGATAATCTTTTTTTCATGGCTTTTTCTAAGAGTTTCTACTTCGAATATTCAAACTAATAAACAATAATAGTAAGAATTAAACATTTAAAAATGACTGCTACGGAATTCCCAAAGTTTCAAATCCTAGCCAGTTTTTCAAAGTGTATAGTTTCAAATTCAAGTGTTAATAACAAAGATTTTGTCAATGCTTTCACTCTTGTGTAGATGAAGGAAGTATCAAAGTAAATTCAGAGCTTGATAGTCAATACCAAAGCAGCCAGCTTACCACTAGTCTTGTAATTTCTTGTTGAGCTTTTCTGATTCAAATCTTTCTTGTTTGTTGTAAGAGATAAATTAATGCGTGAATAATAGTAGTAGCACATTAATGATAGATCAGCCATTTTTGATCAAAACTTGACACCATGCAGTTATCCAGAAAAGAAGTAAACGTATTTATCAAAGTAATAAATAATGTTTGTTTGCTTTGTCTATTTGGGGAATGATAAGTGGTGAAGATTTCGATCTTTTTGCGATCTCGCTGAAATTCCAATCTGTTCAATAAATCCTAAAACCATAACAACAGGGTTTTGCTAGTTTACTTTCTAAAATAAACACCAAAGAAAGAAAATTGCGTAAACAATATATCTTTCCCTCGACTGAACAGATCACCTTGATGGTTTCACTAAGGGTGAGTTAAGAATTTTGGAAAATCGCCTTATACTATGTGCAATGATATGAGCATAATTATCTTTGTTGTAGAAGATATCAATAATACTAGGTTTCAGCATTTGTGTGGAAATACTATAAGAAATTGATAACCATGTTGTTTGAATAATACTGCTGAATTGAAATTGAGTTGAGGTTTACTACCTAATATATTAATTATTAGTGTTGTTATTTGTAAAGAGGATATCAATTCAGGTTTTTTCATTCAAATGAGGGTAACACTTTTTTTATTTTCTTTCCATGCTTAAAGTCATAGTCGTTAATGTTCAAAATGTAGTCAAATGCGTAACAACTAGAAATTTAAAAGTCCAAAGTTGTGTTTGTTAGCTAACCTACATTCATAACTACACTCAACATCTTTTGAATCACCTTATTGTAATGTGATGTACCAAACTGTCTTTTTTTTTATGCTAATGTTTTACTAATATAAACTATATCTTTATTAATCTTATGTATATAATATTTATAAAGCTTGCTTTAGTTAATTTATAATAATAAAACAGCGGCACCAGCGATCAAAGCACCGGCAGCTGGTAAGGTTTGGGCGCCACCTTCGTAGTTAGAAGAGACAGTGGCGTTACCGGCTGGGGCAGCAGTTGGAATTGGAGTAGTAGCATTGTGAGTGGTTATTGGACAGTAGGTAGTGTATTGAGTAACGGTACCTTCAACAGTAACGGTAGCAATGGATACTAAAGCTTGGGAGGTAGTGGTAGCACAAGCGTCATCAGAACAAGAAGTGATGGTGACTAATGTGGTAGTGTTATCAGAAACAGTAGTACTACCGTTGGCTGGGTCAACAGATTGAGTGGTGTTGTCATTACCTGGAGCGGTAGTAATAGCGTTTTGGGCACTGACTAAGGCAGAAGCGGCGGCGACGGTAGCGATAACTTTGGCGAACATTTTAGTATGTATTTTATATTATTATATATTGGGTGGTGTGTTTTATACAATTTTCTATTTCTTTATATAGGCTTACAAGGCAATATAAACATAATAACCACAATAAAGATGAAATAAAATAATATTAAATAAGTTGAACAAAATGTGAAAAACTTAGAAATCTTTCATGTTTTGATTTAAATAGCTGAATAATTCAACAAGCCAAATGGTGTGAAATTTTTCACATTTAATTTTCTAAGGGGAAAAATTGTAGCCATTGTCTAATATTATCCTATACTATGACACATTTTAAGAAAACTTTTTAAAGGGAGTTACTTATTTTGGTAGCTGCTGTGAAATTTCCTTTGATTAATAACTGTCTTCCAATAATGAAATTATTTTTTTTTTTTAATTGTAGACTCCCCTAATTTTTAATAATCAGGTGAGACATTTTTAATGAAATTTGGCAAAGTACAAAATCTTTGAGGGCGTCTTAGGGGCATGAATTATTAACATTTAATGTGTAAATTGAAGTTGAAATTTGACAATATTTCATTAGAAAATTTAAAAATTATGGGCGAATGCGCACCAAGGCTCACGCAATTGATTAAAAGCTAAGGGGCGGAGTAGAATTTATATTCAAAAAATAAGAGGAGAGCCAGACAGAAATGTCTTTGTTAACAAATATTCGTGGACAATATTGTTGTGTGTCCCATTACTTTAAGGATGTGGCTTTAATAACAAAATGTGTCTTGTTTATGTAAAAGAGGTGTGTGTGTCTTTTAATTAACATAATTGTGTCCATTGATGTTTACTTACCCGCATTCTTTTACAATTACCCAAATAGGAAGGTGTTCTATTTATATGGGTTTAGTAGAGAAAAATTCTGCACTTTTTTATCAACAAAAAGCCTCTTAGACGACATATGTGGGAAAAAATACTAACATATGGCAATCATATCTCTGTTGAGAAGACATTTAAAACAACAACCATAAACACACACACATGGATAACAATACAGCTGACAACAGCAACTTTGCAAGAACCCAGATTTTTGGTACCGTGTTTGAAACCCCTTCAAACAGATACACCAACCTGCAGCCAGTTGGTATGGGTGCCTTTGGTTTGGTTTGTAGTGCAGTTGACAACTACTCCTTTGTTGATGTTTACGATGAAGAAACAGGCAAGGAATCTCAAGAAATGACCACTAAACAAGTTGCCATCAAAAAAATCATGAAGCCTTTTTCAACTTCTGTGTTGGCAAAGAGAACTTATAGAGAATTAAAGCTAATGAGTGAACTTAGACATGAAAACTTAATATCTTTGGAGGACATTTACATTTCCCCATTGGATGATATCTACTTTGTTACTGAGCTGTTAGGTACTGATTTACAAAGACTTTTACAGGCTAGACCATTGGAAAAACAATTTGTTCAATACTTCTTATACCAAATCTTAAGAGGATTGAAGTATGTCCACTCAGCAGGTGTTGTTCATAGAGACTTAAAGCCATCCAACATTTTAATTAATGAGAATTGTGATTTGAAAATATGTGATTTTGGTTTGGCAAGAGTACAAGATCCACAAATGACTGGTTACGTTGCCACAAGATATTACAGAGCTCCTGAAATCATGTTGACTTGGCAAAAATACGATTCAGCTGTTGATATATGGTCTGCTGGATGTATTTTCAGCGAAATGATGGAAGGCCAACCTTTGTTCCCAGGTAGAGACCATGTACATCAATTCTCCATTATAACTGAATTGTTGGGATCACCACCACCTGAAGTTATAGAAACCATTTGTTCTGAAAATACTCTAAATTTTGTACAATCATTGCCATTCAAGGAACCTGTGCCATTTGAAGAAAGGTTTAAAAATTGGGACCCATTGGCCATAGACTTGTTGAAGAAGATGTTATATTTTGATCCTAAAAAGAGAGTCAATGCAGCAGAAGCATTGAAACATCCATATTTAGAGCCATATCACGACCCAACAGATGAACCTGAAGCGGAATATACTTTCAACTGGAGTGAGTTTGACGACAACAAAGTTAGCGAGCTGCCAGTTGAGAATTGGAAGGACAGAATTGATAACGAGATTTTAAAGATTAACAAGAGATAAGTGCTATATATGAGATGAAGTAAGTAATGATCATTAATTATAAATCTGATTTTGTTATTGTTGATAAGTTGAATGTAAATAACTTATTATTAGTAAAGTAAAATGTTTACAATTTATAATGCTTATAATTTATTTGCTATTGTTCAAAAAGTTTATATGTAATCATTGAAGGGTTTTTAAAATGAAACAAAAGAAGCCAAAAAAGGGGAAAAATCCCACTTTTTTTTTTTTTTACCCAAAATTTTTAACACCAAAGGAGTCTAATTTTGGGGTTTAATCAAAAAAAGTGATATTTCTACCTTCCTGAAAGGGTAATGTTTATGAAAAATAGGATTGATGTAGGCTAAAATAATCAAAATTTGTTTTTTTTGTCAAAAAATCTGACTTTTACTAGTAAAAGTTCCAACTTAACTAACCTGATTAGTTCACTTAAGATCAACTCCAAAAAGTCAGTCTATTTCCTATTTGGGAAATTATAAGCGATATTTTTTTGATGTTTTTGAGAGCCTGCATCACTTTTTTTTGTTGGTGCGTTAGAAACTCTCCATTACATAATTAGTAAAAAATTAATTCATATTTAACTCCGTGTTTTTTCTTAATTCCGTTTTTTTTTACGGAGAAAAGAGTATGTTTTTGTAAAATTATTTTGGTACCCAAAAAGGAAATAATTGTAACCAATGTTTTCGTACAAGCGAAAACAGTGGGCCAAAAGGAACGAGACTAATCCTCCTCACGGGGTGTTGCTGTTGTAAAAAAAAAAAAAATTTTCTCTACAAAAACACTTCTTCTGAAGTATTTGTTTTTGTATTAGTTACTTTTATGTATCAATTTATATAGAAAATCTTAATGAAACCATCTCATTTTCTCCTTCACTAAAAGTTCTCACTTTACGTAAGAGAATTTTACAGTTTTAAATTTTTTTTTCCCTCCTTAACCCCATCACAGATTTTCCATCTTATAAGAGAGAAAAAAAAGGCAGAAAAGCTGATAAAAATTACATAATCCAACACTTAAAACACCAAAAACATAGTCAATTATACATTCTCATGTTAGAGTTTTTGGATCTTTTGATCTCCCCTAAGTATGGAGATTTCACTTTAGAGCTTAACAACTCAATCTTGGCGCTATCTGCTTTGTTCATGATTGTGTTTGGTTTGAACAACATTGCTGGCATCAGAAGCAATGGCATCATCATTAACAAGTACAGAAAAAACTGGGCTTATGTTAGTAGATTGATTCTTATTGTTGCCATCTTTACATGCCATTTCAAGCTATTGACACAAATCTTGGCCAGCGAGCCTATTGACTCCTTATCTAGCCTTTCCAACATTGCCGTTTCATTAGGCTTTGTTGTCAGTTTTGTATTATCTTTCTATGACTTCCAAGTTTCTGAAGTTACTTCCGGTATACTTTTGTTCTTCTGGTTCTGGAATACTTTTATCAACTTGTTTTTGTTGATTCACACCGGTATCAGAGCTCATTACTTGAACATATACATCTACAACATCGACAACATATGCTCTACATACACTGCCTTGTTGGTTTTATCTATTGCTAACTTATTAATCCACTGGCTACCTACAAAGTACTTGCTTCCATACTTCCAATTGGAACAAGATAACAAGTTATTACACACTTCAAAGGTTGATAACCCTTACAACCATGCTGATATCTTCTCCAAAATTTCTTTCTCTTGGATGTCCAAATTGATGAGATTAGGTTATGAAAAGTACTTAGATGAAGATGACTTGTATGAACTACCAAGAGAATTCAAGTCTGAAAATGTAAGTGAAAGAATTTCTAGAATTTTTTCTAAGTATCCAAACCGTTTGGCATTCACTATCTTTTCCACCTTCAAGAAGGAAATCATCATTGCTGGTATTTTCAAATTGATTTTTGATATTTTGAGTTTCACCCAACCACAAATATTGAAAAGTCTTATCAACTTTGTTGCCAACTACAACAAGTATCATGGTGTTGATCCTGAAAAGTTCCCAATCATCAAAGGGTGCATGTTGACTGTATACATGTTCTTAGTTGGGTTCATCCAAACTTGTATTTTACACCAATACTTCTTCTTGAACTTTAACTCTGGTATGAACTGTAGAAGTGGGTTAACCTCTATTATCTACAAGAAGGCTTTGAGATTAGGTTCTGAAAACAACGAATTAGGCTCCACCGGTGATATTGTCAACTTGATGTCTGTTGATGTCCAAAGATTACAAGATTTATTCCAGTGGGGTCAAATCATTTGGAGTGGTCCTACACAATTGTTATTGGCCTTGTTTGAATTGTATCAACTTTTGGGTAAGTCCATGTTTGTTGGTGTTGCCATTATCTTAGTGATGATTCCAGTCAACAGTTCTATTATCAGATACCAAAAATCTTTACAAAAGAAACAAATGGTTTACAAGGATTCCAGAACCAAGTTGATTTCCGAAATTTTGAACGCCATTAAGTCCATCAAGTTATACTGTTGGGAAACTTTCTTCAAGGCCAAACTTGATCATGTTAGAAACGAACAAGAATTGAAGAACTTGAAAACCATGGGTATTGTCCAAGCTTGCACAAGTTTCCAATTCAACATTGTTCCATTCTTGGTCAGCAGTTCCACCTTCATAGTCTTTGTCATTTTCAACAAGGACACTCCATTATCCACTGAGATTGTTTTCCCTGCTTTGGCTTTGTTCAATTTATTACAATTCCCTCTAGCCATCATTCCAATGGTGATCACTGCCTTTGTTGAAGCTTCTGTTTCTGTTGAAAGATTGACCAAGTTCTTGAACAATGAGGAATTACAAGTCGATTCAGTCAAGAAGATAGCTTATCCAGAAAACGCCGTCAAGGATGACGTTTTAGTAGAATTGAAGAATTGTACTTTCTTATGGCAAAAAAACCCAGAATACAAAGTCGCTTTGTCAAACATCGACTTTGTTGGTAAAAAGGGTAATCTTCATTGTATAGTTTCCAAAATTGGAAATGGTAAATCTGCCATGATGAAGTCTATTTTAGGTGATATTATCAGAATTGAAGGTGATGCCTATATCAAGGGGTCTATTGCTTATTGTTCTCAAAACCCATGGATCATAAATGCTTCTATCAGAGACAATGTTATCTTTGGTAAGAAGTTTGATGCTGAATTCTATGATCAGACTATCAAGGCATGTTCCTTGGACAGAGACTTGGATATCTTCTCTGAAGGTGATATGACTGTTGTTGGTGAAAAGGGTTTGCAATTGTCTGGTGGTATGAAGGCTAGAGTTGCCTTGGCCAGAGCTGTTTACTCCAGATCCGATGTTTACTTATTGGACGATCCTTTGTCTGCTGTTGATGAACATGTTGCCAAACACTTGTTAAAACATGTCTTAGGTCCTACTGGTTTGTTGAAGACTAAATGTAGAATCTTGGCTACTAACAAGATTACTTCTTTGAACATCTCTGATTCTGTCACATTATTGGAAAATGGTAAGATTGTTGAAAGTGGTCACTTTGATGATTTGATCAAACTTGGCGACTCCAGCAAGTTGGGTAAGTTGATTAATGAATTTGGTAAGAAGAACTCTGAAGTTGAAGAACCTAAACAAAAGGAAGTTGAAGACTTCATTGATAAGAAGTCTGACGAAACAAGCTCTTTATCCTCCAGAAACTCTGACGAGTTGGTTAGATTTGAAAACTCCTTGGAAAACAAGAGTTTAAGAAGAGCAAGTGATGCAACTTTAAGATCTATTGGTTTCTTTGAAGGTCATGACGGTACTGGTAATGAAGAATCTAAGGAAAAGAGAGAAGTTGGTAAAGTCAGATGGGACATCTACTGGGAATACGCTAAAGCTTGTAATCCTAAATTTGTTTTAGTTTGTATTGCTTGTATCATTTTGAGTATGTTATTATCTGTCTTTGGTAATGTTTGGTTAAAATACTGGAGTGAAAAGAACACTGAAGCTGGCTACAACCCAGATTTCAAGTTCTACTCTTTTGTCTACTTAGGTTTTGGTGTAGGTTCTGCATTCACTACTTTGGTCAGTGTTGTCATTCTGTGGGTCTTCTGTACTATCAAGGGTTCTCAAAAGCTACATGATAATATGATCACTACTATTTTGAAGGCTCCTATGAGTTTCTTTGAAACCACCCACACCGGTAGAATTTTGAACAGATTTACTAATGATATTTACAAGATTGATGAAATGTTGGGTAGAACCTTCATTCAATTCTTCAACAATGTCATTAAGGTCACCTTCACTATCATTGTTATTTCCTTCACTACCTGGCAATTTGTCTTCTTAATTGGTCCTTTGATGATTGTTTACTCATACTATCAACAATATTACATGAGATCATCAAGAGAATTAAGAAGATTGGACTCCACCACCAGATCTCCAATCTATTCCCACTTCCAAGAATCTTTGGGTGGTTTATCTACCATCAGAGCTTACAACCATGCTAACAGATTTATACACTTGAACCAATGTAAAGTTGACAACAACATGTGTGCTTACTACCCAAGTGTCAATGCCAACAGATGGTTAGCTTGTAGAATTGAAAGTTTAAGTTCATTGATCATTTTTGCCACTGGTTCTTTGTGTATGTACAGATTGAACAACGGTAAGTTAACTGCTGGTGCCATTGGTTTGGCATTGAGTTATTGTTTGCAAATCACTCAATCTTTGAATTGGATTGTTAGAATGACTGTTGAAGTTGAAACTAACATTGTTTCTGTTGAAAGAGTTAAGGAATATAGCGAATTGACTGAAGAAGCTGCATTCTACATTCCTGAAACTAAACCAGCTGCTAATTGGCCATCTACTAAAGGTGGCATTGAATTCCAAGATTTCTGTATGAGATATAGAGAAGGATTGCCATTGGCTTTGAAGCATATTAACTTGTCCATTAAGGCTGGTGAAAAGATTGGTATTGTTGGTAGAACTGGGTGTGGTAAATCTAGTTTAATTTCTTCCTTATTCAGATTAGTTGAAGCTGCCAGTGGTAGTATTGTGATTGATGGTGTTGATGTCAGCAAGATTGGTTTACACGACTTAAGATCCAAGATATCCATTATCCCACAAGACTCTCAAATTTTCAAGGGAACTATTAGAGATAACATTGATCCAACCAGACAATTCACCAATGAAGAAATATGGAAGGCTTTAGAATTATCTCACTTGAAGGAGTATGTCATCAACGATTTAGGAGGTAACTTAGAATCTGAAGTTTCTGAAGGAGGTAGCAATTTGAGTAGTGGATATGCCCAACTATTAAACTTAGCCAGAGCCTTATTAATTAGCACCAAGACTTCCATTTTAGTTTTGGATGAAGCCACAGCCCAAGTTGACGTTGAAACCGATAAGATTATTCAAGAAACTATCAAGACGGCATTCCAAGATAAGATTATTATCAGTATTGCCCACAGAATACACACAATTTTAAGCTTCGACAAGATTATTGCATTGGATGCAGGAGAAGTTATAGAGTTTGACTCACCAAGCAATTTGATAGCCAAGAAGGAAGGTATCTTCTACAGCTTGTGCAAAGAAGCTGGGCTAGCTGAGTAAACTGCTGGATTTATTTTCTATATAAGACTATTATATTATACTTTTACTAGATGAAGCATTACTGCTTTTAATTTAAAAAAAGAGGTTTATTTTATATTTTTATGTTGGTTTGAGATATGACAGTGCTACATATCACTAGCCTGAGGTTATTAGTAGGTGCATCAATATGTTTCATGATGGCAATTCCAATGATTACTGTGGATGTTCAAATGAAAACTGTTTTTCAGCCTGGGAGTACCAGCTGGTGTCCGGTTGGCTCATTTTTTTAAGGCCTACAATCTTCAGAAATTTAAGGAGTAACCCAAAATTCGCTGGATAAGCCATTTCCACTCTCTCCTATTTTTTTTTTTTTTTGCAACGCGTTAAAATGTTTAAAGCTAATCAGATGAAACGGCTACTCTAACGTCGTATCAGATATGGCTGCTTCACCCTCCTCTCAGTCATCTTCAAATAAAAGCAACACTGGAGTTGTTCATGCAATAGTCATCTTCTTCTGAACTCTTCATCTATATGATTATCTATTGGCTCTTTTTTTTTTTTTATAAAACACTTGAACACTGTTTCTTTTTTCAGTTAAGCTTTTTTTTTAAAAAAAATAAACAAACGGCAGTAACATCTCAATCTTATTTAAACTGGAGTTGTTAGATTTGCAATCATATTCACGTAAGGTCTTTACACTATCTTGATCATTCTAATGCAAGAATATATTCTTATTAGAAATAAACCACACAAAAAAATTAAACCTCTACACTCATTAACTACACTTCCCATCCCAATCAGTAAATATGGTATCCACTACTAAAGCTGCCATTGGTATTACCGCTGCAAGCGCTACTGTTATTTCCGCCAAGAGCGTCGTTCAATTTGATCTTCACAAACATCAAGGTTTATTAAACGCCAGATCCGTTGTTTCTAAAGACACTGCCCATGACCTATCCTTTGACTTAGTCAATGAACAAGGTTTCTTCTCCGTTGATGTTTCCATTGGTACCCCTGCCCAAAAGCCAGTCACTTTACTAATTGATACTGGTTCTTCCGACATGTGGGTCAATGGTGCTGATGTTTGTTTGTCTGGTACTTACTCAAACTCTTCTGCCTTTGCCACTAAGAACAAGAGATATGCTTCATCTGTTTTAGAAGGATTTGAATTGACTGCCACTTATGCTTCAACTTACTTTGACAAGGTTTCTACCGATTTCATTGAACCATCTCCAACTGGTGCTGCTACTGCTGCCGCCACTGGTATTGATTGTTCTAAATACGGTGCCTTCAACCCAGACTTGTCTTCTACTTGGAAACAATTAAACTTGGGTGAACCATTTGGTATTGAATACGTCGACACCACTCAAGCTGATGGTGTTTACGGTACCGATTCCTTATCTATCAATGGTGTTAATGTTCCAAACGTCACTTTTGCTGTTGCCAATCAATTTTCCAACTCCTCCCAAGGTGTTTTGGGTATTTCTTTACCAAGAGATGAATCCTTGTTTGCCGATTTCAACAACGGTACTACTTACAGCAACTTACCACAAACCTTGAAGGCTGATGGTTTAATCTCAAAGGTTTCTTACTCCTTATTCTTAAACAGTTTATGTGACCAATCTGGTTCCTTATTGTTCGGTGCTGTTAACCCAGACTGGTACACTGGTGACTTAAACACTGTTCCATTAGTCAACATTTATCCTAACTTCAGCGATGTTCCAATTGAATTTGACGTCACTGTTAATGGTGTTGGTATTGCTGATTACCCAACTTTAGGTGACAGAAAGACTGTTACCAAGACCAACTTCCCAGGTGTTTTAGATTCTGGTACCACTTTGATGCAATTACCACCTGATTTAGCTTACGCCTTAGCTGATGAATTAGACTTTGTTTGGAAAGAAGCCTTTGGTTACTTTGTTGGTGGCTGTCCAAGTGCTGAACAATTAAGAGATTCTTCTATTGTCTTCAACATTGGTGGCATCAACTACTACGCTCCATTGAACAACTTCATTTACACCACCTCTTCTCCAGATGTTTGTGCCTTTGTAGTTTCTCCATTCGAATCCAACGGTGATTTCAACAATGCCGATGACTACTCTAAATACAACAACTATGCCATTTTAGGTGACGTTTTATTAACCTCTTTGGTTGTTGTTTACGACTTAGAATCTTATGAAGTCAGTTTAGGTGTTGCCAACTATGAAGGCTTTGCTTCTGGTTCTGGTGAAGTTCAAGAAATTATCTCCACTGTTCCAGGTGCCAAGAAGGCACCGGGTTACTCTAACACTTGGTCTACTTGGGAATACATCACCCACTACTCTGGTGATGAATCTGATGGTTTATTCACCAACACTGATGAAGTCAACCCATGGTTATCCACTGCTTCCTTTGGTTGTGGTATGGATGGTATGATCACCACTTCTACTGCCTTACCAACTAACATCACTGTTGCCACTTCTGCTGTAGTTTCTTCTGCCACTGTTGCTGCCACCTCTTCCGTTGACCCAACTTCAGTTGCTACTGCTGCCAGTGTTTCTGTTTCTACCTCCACTGCCAGTGAAGACACCACCACTTTAGTCACTATCACTTCTTGTAAAAATAACGCTTGTGAAACTTCTACTTCTCAAGCTTTAGTTTCTGTTGCCACTGTTACTGTTGAAGGTACTGTCAGTGAATACACCACTTATTGTCCATTGACTGCTGAAAAGGCTACCACTTCTGTTGTCGAAGCTGTTGCCTCTTCTGTTCCAGTCACCATTGGTACTTCTACCGTTGCTCCATCTGTTGCTTCCACCACTGAATTTCCAAGTGTTGCTTCTTCTACTGCTTATACCTCTGCTGCTAACTCCACTGTCGAAGTTGTTTCTTCTGAAAACGGTGTTGCCAAACAAATTGCTGGTTCATTCATGGCCTTAGCTGCTGGTATCGTTGCTGTTTTGTAATCTTAATTAATTGCATTACTTTTTTATATGTTTGTTAGTACAATCTATACTCAGTTTTTCTAACTTTTTTGTATTTATATATGCGAATAATTAATTTATTTTGATAACATTCATAATGTTGTAGTTGTTTAAGTTTATTATTGTCTTATATCCGACTTTCAGTAGCGTGAGTTTAAACATTTTCAGCGCTAAAGTGTAGTTCAAGAGAGATGCGAAAAAAAATTTTTTTAACCACCCATATAAACAAACCTGTTATTACTGTAAGTTACAGTTGAAGGAAAGGGTTTAAGACCATACAACAACCTCATAATCAATGGGATACTCAGTTACTAAGCTATCAGACTCATCAAGTGGTCTGGTGATATCCGGTACAATCATTCAGTTCAATACAGGCAATGACAAACATAACAAAATACTTATAGACCCAGGTTTGAACCTAGATGTCATAAACAACAAGGATGACTTGATTCTTGGGGACCCCCTTTATAATAAACTTATTGACATATGGACACCTTTAATTGATGACATAGACACTATCATATTAACACAATCTAATATTGAAAGACTAGGGTCTTATGCATTTATATTTAACACATTCCAAGAATCTATATTTTCCAAAGATGTGAATGTGTATGCCACTCTACCTATTGTCAATCTAGGTAGGCTATCAACTATAGAATTTTACTGTAACAAAAACTTGATGAATAATTATGTTGATCACAAGTATGAGCTAGAAGACATAGAACTAGCATTTGATTACATCAAACCATTGAAATATAACCAAACTATTAAGATCACATCAAAACAGAATATAAATTTCACTTCATTCAACTCTGGTCATTCTTTAGGAAGTTCTATTATCAAATTGCAAAACACAGACATTGATGATTCAGCCATGAGTACCAACAACAAGGAAGAGTTCGTCCTTTATTTCAGCGAATGGTCTCATGTTGTTGACTCTATAACTGAGGGGACGTCAATCCTTGATAGAATGAACTTCTGGAATCCACAAAACGATGTAATGCACCCAAGTTCTATTATATCAAACATAGACACGAGTTATACACAAGAAGAGTCTTTAGCTCCATGGGGGAAAAGAACAAATCAATTCAAGAGTTTTTTGTTCAATAATTTGAATAACACTAATCTGATTGTTCTTCCCGTTGATATCAGCAATAATTTTTTAAAAATATTCACTGTAGTAGCAGAGTTTTATCAAGAATATACAAAATCAGATACACCCGAGGAAAAGATATTTGAACAATTTGAAAACTATGGAAGAAGTTTGAACAACATTTATGATTCTGGCATGGGTAGTAACAGAAAGAATCAAAATGGTAGAAGCAATCAAAGTAATGATTTTAAAAGACAGAAGAAAGATACTCTACCTCCAATATACCTGCTTGCAAACTCCAAAGGTAGAGCCATAACTTATTGTAAAAGTATGTTGGAATGGTTGGATGACAGCTTATTAAAAAACTGGAACAAGAAAATTCAACCCACTGGGAATAATGCTAACGGAATAAAAACACCATTTGACCAGATCATCCAAGTCTTGACTCCAGAAGATTTTGAATCCGTTTCCAGAACTTCAGTTTTGAACAAAAAGAAGATTGCCGAAACTGGTGGTTTACTCTTCATAAATGATGACTTTTTGTTGTTGAATGAAGTGTTGGATAGTTTGAACAAACAAGATAACAATAATGTTCAACTGATATTCACCGATGCCAAACAAAAGAATAATTATGAAGTATTCAATAACAAGAAGAAGTCTTTGAAACTACTCATTAAATCTAATGTTGTGGTGGATGATGAAGAAACCGTCAAGGAGTTGAACCAAAAGATTATAGATTCTTCAGAAAAGAGAAAGGAACTGCAAAACCAATACGATGAGAAAAAGAAACTTGCAAAAGAAGAAGCAGCTACTTTAGTCTACAATGTTAGAGATGATGATGCCAGTGATTCTGATGATGACTTAGAAGGATTTGGAAGTGATGAAGGTGAAGATGAAGCTGACAAGGATGCTGCAGGTGATGATGTTGAAAGGGAAATTGAAAACTCACCTTATGATATAGTCATAAAGCCAAACACTTCATTGAAACACAAAATGTTTAAGATCAAAACATCAACTTATATGCGTGATGACTATGGTTTGATTGTTGATTTCAACCATCTATTTGCAAATGATGAAGATGCATCAGCGTCTAAGAATGAAGATGGTAGTGCTGCCGCTGTTATTTCAACAGTTGCCAATGAAATGTTAACTAATGATATTAAAGAAGAATTGAACGCCACAGCTACAAACAGAAACGCTACTGGGTTCAATATGATGGACGAAGATGACGAAGAGCTTAAGGATGCATACATCACACTTGCATCTAATCACGTTTACGACCAAAATGGTAGTTACTTTGATGATCTACAGTACTTGAATGTATTAAACAAAAAACGTATGTTCTGGAAAACTGAAATTAAATCCAAGAATGTCACCTTCAAGAATTTGTTAGTTCAATTCATTGATTTGACTTCTTCTATTGACACAAAATCTAGTAATATTATTCTACCATTCTTCAAAGCACAAAATTATATCTACATGAATGAAACTAACACCAAGTTTGGTGGTGTACCTGAGAATATCAAAGTACTCTCTGAAACCAACACTGAGTACAACTTTGAAACCACCGTTAAGAACTTGAACTGTGTTTTATCAACAGACCTGGAAACTGATTTACAATGGGAGAATGTTTTGAATGGTAAATATCAAATCTCCAAGGTTTCTTGTGAGTTGATCAAGGTTGTGAACAAGAAGACTGGTGTAACCAAATTCAAAATCAAACCTGTTGCTGACACAGAAGAGTTAGACCAAAACAAGTCTGGGGATTTGTTATTAGGGAATGTTACTCTTTCATCCATTAGAAACACATTGGTTAAAGCTGGTCATAGTGCTGTGTTTTTGGGTAATGGTTCTTTGTTGATTGATAATGAAGTTTATGTTGGAAAAGTGAACAGTTCTGTTGTTGAAGTCAACGGTAAACCATCGACTTTGTATTATAAAGTAAGACAAATGGTTAATGATATGTTAGCTTCTTTATAATGTCTTTTTATATAAAATTAAGGAATGTTATTTATTTGAGTTTTCAAGAGAATTTTTTATGTTTGAGACACGTTATTATATTGGGGCGATGATTGATTCTGAGCATTCATCATAATATAGTGTTGAAACATATTAAATTCATTCCTCATAATAGCATTTTCTTGCATTAACTCAACAATGTTCTGCTTTAACTCAACAATGTTCTGCTTTAACTCAGCTTTTCCCTGTTTTAACTCAGCAGTGCCTTGCTTTAACTCAGAAATTGTCTGTTTTAACCCAGCAATTTCCTTTTCATGACGAAGTGCCTCTTTATCACCAATTTCGGTATGCAAATTCAAGATTTTTTCAAAGTTATTCATCTTTAATTTAAGAATTTCAATTTCACCATCCTTTTTTAAATTGCTAGTTGAAATCACACGTTCTAATTCATCCAGTTTTCTTTTTTGAGGAACCATCCATGATGTGGTAATACTATCAACAGGCACATAAGGGGCTTCAGCTTCAGAAGCAGATCGTTTTCTTGTGATTCTACTTAGTGGAACAGCGTCATTTTCAAAGGCCACGTTATTGGTTGCATTGTTGTTCTCAGGTGTACTCGTTACTGAACCAATGACTGTGTTTGAAGGTGATGGCAATGCCGCATTGGCTTCCAACATTGCACGTCTAAATGCATACCATTCAGGTGCAAAAGAACCGCCTTGAGATGTTTCACCATTTTCACGAGCACCTTCTGTTACAAAAGTCTTGTAGTTGTTCACAATACTGTACAAATCCTTTAAAAGTTTGGTAATTAAACTTCTAGTAATATTGTCAATTCTTTTGGTTTGAACAAGGGTTTCTAAAGAAGAATTAGGATTGTAAAAGCCTATGATTTTCGGATCTCTAACAAGTTCCTTCATCCTAGCATTAACAATCTTTTTCTCTTGTCTAATAGGCGTGGTAAAGTAATAAACCAAATTTTTCCGTTGTGGTAAGGTTGCAAGCACTTTAAGTAGATTAACTGCCTTATTATAAAAGATCGGCTTAGTTGATAAAGATTCCCTGTAGCTCTCTAAAAATCCATCTTTAAAGCGACAGTTTTGATCGTGAACAAATGTATCACTAGAATTAGGATTAGGAGTTACTTCCGAAGCGGAAGAATTGACAACTTCATCCTCCCTAGCTCTGTCCCGTACTTCTGCAGTTGCTTCAAGAACTTCTTTTCGTAACTCGTCACTTAATAGATCAGAACCGAAACCACCAGCAATTCCACATCGTTCAATAGACTTTTTTAATGAATCAGTTGTGTGTACCTGATTTAAGCGAGACAAATCATTAAGATACATGAACTTCACAACTTTTTTTGAGCACCTGGTAATTAAATAAACACCTGGAGAAGAAAGTTGACTTAAAGGAATTGCAGGAAGAGCATCCTTAAGAACAACCAACTCATTTAAAGAGTAAAGGGTATAGATTTTAGGATCAGTAACTAATAGCTTTATGTCATCAATAGTGGTTGAAACTTTTTTATCTTTGACATATCTAGACGGTTTATATGGTTCGTTGTTTTTGATAGAAAACTTTTTATCCAAGTCATCTATAGTTTGGTAGGTATGTAGGGCCAATAAAACAGTTTCTTCAGTTTGATGAACAACTACGAAATTTAGAGATGATCTTGTTATCGGATGATGACAACCATCATATGGTAAGAGAGAAAGAAAATAGTCGTCTGATTCGCTAGAAGATTCATCACTATTCTCAAAATAGTGACCAAATGCAAATCCAAAGCCGATCATTCTATCGCCGTTGCTATCCATGCTAACGTTGCTGCTATCCATGATATCGTCGCTGGTTTCTATGATATCGCCGTTGCTTTCTGAACTAGATGTTGTATCAGAGGAATAATCTTCTTCGTTCATTTTATGGTTAATGTTTTAAACTTGAGGTTTTGGTCTCATTATAGAAATGTAATAACACAAAGGATTAACAATGTACTAAGTAAGCCAAAGCAAAAGATTACACGAGACTGAATAAACTCTCGCCAAAACAAAAAAAAATCGATTTTAACGAAGCTGACGCGTACGCGTATGTCCCATAAGAGGATTATCTCCTTTCTACGGCAGGGCAACGCTGATTAACTATGACGATTTAATAGGTTTACCATCTTCAAATGAAGGATAAGGAAATATTACTACTTTTATAGGTGATTAGCACGATAATACCCAATACAAATGTTTATCAAACAGCCAGCAAAGAGCTGGAAAGGTCTTTTATTAATTAAATGGTTCACGTTTGTACATTTTTTAAAATAGTCACGTGTGTTATCGTAACATTGCTTTTTACCCTTTTCATCCGAAAAAAAAAAAGAATTTCTTCATATAAACATCGCTGGAAAATGACTTGAAATAACACTTAAAAGAACCAAAACCAAACTATAATAATACAATATTAATGAGCAGATTTGAAGGGTTTTCAAATAATAACAACAACAAAACAAACTCTGCTGTGCCTAGAAATAACAGATTTTCTAGACCAGAAGCTGAAATATCCACCAACAAAGAATACGAAGCTGTCAGCGAAGATGGGTTCTGGACTAAGAAAGCTAGTAAATCTACTGACAACAACAAACAAAAACTTGATCTTTCCCACTATTTGTTGAATGCTGATGCCACACCTGAACAAATGACCAAGTACTCTGTATTTTACAGAATTGAAGAGATTATTAAAAAAGTTTCAGAGAATGATTTTTCATACATAAGGATCCCTCAACGTGAAAGATCACCATCACCTCCACCCACATACGACAACAACGGCAACAGAAAGAACACCCGTGAGATCAGACACAAGAAGAAACTTGAAGATGAAAAGATCAAACTTGTTCAACTATCTTTGAAATCATTACTGAATTATGCATCTCCAGATAGTTACGTCAAACCAAATTTCTTCAAGGAAAAGTTTTACTTACCTGTAGATGAATACCAACACATAAACTTCATTGGTCTTCTGTTAGGTCCTCGTGGTGCTACTTTGAAGTCTCTCCAACAAGAAAATGGATGCAGAATACAAATAAGAGGGAAAGGGTCATTTCAGAAAGGTAAAAGTGAAGAGGAAATGCCCATTGGATCCATGTCCGAGGCTGAACCTTTGCATTGTTTAGTCATTGCCGATAGCGAGGAGAAACTACGTAAAGGATTGAAAGGGTGTGAGAATGTCGTTGTTAGAGCTATCACTGCGCCATCTGGACAAAATGATATGAAGAGAGAACAATTGAAGGAATTGGCGAAGTTGAATGGTACTTATAGAGATACAGAGAGCACAGCTTGTCAGATATGTGGTAATGAAGGTCATAATAGATTTAATTGTCCAAAGAGTGAAAAGTATCTAGCTACTATACAATGTTCTAAGTGTAACAAATATGGTCATTTGGAAGAAGATTGTGATGTTTTCACAGCTAAAGTAAATAGATTTGAAGGTCTCAAAGATAGTCATAACACGGAAACTGTAGGTAAAAGAAAACTTACTTATGACGAAGAAGATGAACCTCAACCTAAGATTGTTAAAGTTGAGGAAACAAAGCCTGTTGAAGTTGTTGAACCAGAGGAAAAGATTATTGTACCGGAACCTATAATCGTTGAAGAGGAAGTAGTCGTAGAAAACGAACTCCCACCTTCACCAGCTGAAGAGTCTGAAAACGAAGAAGAAGAGGTGTTAGCTCCACCAGCCATGGACGACTCAGATGATGACTTGGCACCTCCCCCTGCATTTGACGATGACAGTGATTGATGAAAAAAATATAAAGTCTGTATATAAATTGTCTGTAATTGAAAATTAACTTTCCCAGTTATCAACTGCTGAGAATAAATCATCAAGTTTATTCTCTTCTTCATCTTGCTCACTCTCATTTTTGATTTCATCTTCGGGGAATGTATTATTGACAGGTTTTCTATCATTAAGAGCTTTCAAAAATGCCTCATCCTTTCCGTAATTGGTCTCAAAAGTAATGAATTGTTGATACATTTGATATCTTTTGGCAAAATCAGGTCTGAAGTGTTTTAAACTTAGTTCAAATACTTTTCTGGCATTAAGGATGTTATCCTCAGTGATGGTCAGTTCTACTTCATCTTTATTTTCTTCATTGCCAAGTAGTTCTAGTTGTTTATCAGTTGGAGATTTGAACTCCCAGTAAGCATAATCCACCCAGTTTTGAACAGAAGCTGTTAATATAGCTGACTTAGAGATAGAATCTTGGAAGTAGAGATGATAAAGTTTATATCTAACATGTGCATATTCACCATCTTCTGTTTCGTAGTCAATGCTTCTTTTGAAAATGTTGTTTATGTATTCAATAAACTCGTCATTTGCTATGTCGGAAAATAGCTCTATAATTTTGTAGGTAAGAGCTCTTACTCTTGGACTATCTTGAAGCAAAATTTCCAAATCAAATAACTTGGTCCATGAGGAGGTGAGAGTAGGATTGTATACAATCAACGCATTATAAACCTTTCTAAGAAGATCAAAGTTGTTCTCCTTGTAAAGTGAATCAGCTAAAGAGTTGTAAAGAGAAGGCTTACCATAGTTAACTATAACGTCAGTCAAAGTTGATTCATAATTTTCCGGTTCTGCACTTTTGATATATGACAAGTAGTCGAGCCATACATTTTTGAATCTAAGTGTTTTGTTTCCTTTAACATTGGATATTAAATTGTCCCACAATTCTAAAATGTTTCCAGGGTCGTTAACGGCGGAGTACTTTAAATACCTTTTTTGTATGAACAAATAGATTTTCAGCGAATTAGTCTTTTCTGTAAACTCATCCAAACTGAAATCATTAAAAACCCCTATGATGTCCTCAAATGCAATATCATCATTTTCTTCTTCAATGAAATTCAGATAATTTGACCAGTAAGATAAACTCTGCTCATATGTTATTTCATCAGCGTTTTCTACAAAGTAACTTTGCATACTTTCAAACTCCTCCAACTGAGCTTGTCTGAATGACGACTCATGTGAGCTCTCATAACCAATTACACCAAAGGTGTATTCTCTATCAGCCAATTCATCAATCTCCGGTTCTACATCGTCAGATTCCACGTCAAAGTATTTCAAAATCTTTTCAAATTGTTCATACTCAATAGTAAAGTCAGTATTGGATAGTAATTTGTCCCATGCTTCGTCATCCACTTGTACTGACCTCCAGTGTTGGATACTCTGCTTAGCTATATCATGTTCTTCATTCCCAAACTCAAAATTTGAATACTTGACTAAAACTTTCTTCAGTTTAATATTGTTGTCAAGGGTGGATAAATGATCTATGATTAGTTGATATATCGATCTTAACTTATAAACATTAACAATTCTATTTTCCTTACTTTGATTTATTTTATTTTGTTCAAAAGTTATCCAGTAGTCAAATGATAAAGTATGAATAAACCAGTCAATGTATGTTTTAACCAGAGACTTATCATTTTCATTAAGATACTCACTCAAAAACTTAATACAAACTTTGAAGTAAAAGTTTTGATACTTGGTAACATCAGTATATGATGATTGTGAATTTGAAAGCTGATTCAGTTTACTCTTCCACAAGTTAAAAAATTCTGGCATATTCATAGATTTATGCGTTTCTGTGACATAAATAAACTGTAGGTAGTAAACAAAGATTGTATTTAAATCATTAAGATCATTTAAATATTTGTTAATGTATCTTAAGAACAAGTTATGTGCATGGTTTATGTTATTATACTTAATCTCCATGTTTATGTAATTCAACCATGTGCTGATATTGTTATTCAGCACAGATTCCATGTTATGCCTAAAACGAGACATGTTATGTGTACAATCTAGTTCAAATGTGGCATACTTTATGATAAAGGAAGCATTGTTGTTATTATACTTGTAGTCGTTCTGGAAAACATAACGATTGATAGATTTCAAGTATGTGAACTCTTCAAAATCATTACAATCCAGTATTAGATCAATCAAGGAAGGTTCTTGAACACTCATCTATGCAGTTATATGTGTTTAATTTTTCTTTTGGATGATTGTCTTTTTTTCTTTTTTTATGAAAATATTTCTGCTTTGAAGGTCTTAAAGCGCGTTCATACGTCTTCGCCAAATTTTGAAGTGGAAAACTTAGTTTTCTTATACTTGAACAACACTTATTTAGTGGAAAACCACACAACATTAACTATATAAATTGCTATATCAATAATGAATCAAAAAAGCTATGATAGAGATCAAGATGATCTGATTAAAAGTCTAAAAACTAACACTCGTAAGATGGTTTCTGCTCATCATGAAGCCGTTGAAAATCAAAATAACGAAACCGAGTTCTTATTAAGTCTAGACAAGAAGTCTTTGAAGAAGAATGCAGAAGAAAGCGATGTACACATTCAAATAGATAACAAAATTGTAAATAAAAATGTTGACAAAGACGTTGGAAGAATAATCATATCAGTTTTCATTAATTTATTGATCAAAGTTACCCCTTACATCAACACATTCAAGTACATCCATTATGCTTCATATGTTCTTATAACAATAAACATCCTATATCTGCTTTTGAAACTGAAAAAGATAAACACTTTTGAGCAAAATAAGAAGAAAAATGATGATCTTATCATACCTATAAACATAAACAATGCCATATTAAGAACGGAAATTAATAACAGCAATACTAACACCCAAAGCACCAAGTCTTTCTTTAAGAATATTGAAACAACTCCATTGAGTAAGAGAACATCTTTAACTTCAGGAACAGCCATAGGTACCGATAAAACTAACAACATAGACTCATCATACACTCTAAGCAGCAAATTCACTTATAAGATCAACAAAGTTTAAACTAGTTTGTATATAAATTGTTTAATTCCTTTACTTTACCATTCTGGGAAGATATAATCCAATTTGTTTTTACCTTCAGCTGACAAATATTTGTTACCATGCTTAACATGCTCAACGTTCTTAACGGAAATACTGTTTAAAGTATTACTCTTCAACTTTTGGCCTACAACCTCGTCAATCTTATCAATTGATGCAACGACATTGGCAATGAACAAGTTGGCGTTCTTACTATTTTCCTTCAAGTTCTTAATAACCTCTTGAATATCAACTGCTTTATCATCCAATCTCCAAGAATCATAGTCAGTGATCATACAAACAATTTGATAATTCATTTCCAATTCTTTGGCTAATTTACACTCCGGGATACATGACATATTGATACACTTTGCATCTTCCCCACCTAATCTCTTATACATCAAAGATTCTGCTCTTGTAGAGAATTGTGGTCCCTCCATACAGAAGACAATACCATTTTCATGGATGGTTTGGTCCTTGCTCTGGATTTGTTCATTTGTCTTCAACAAAAACTTTCTTAGTTCATAGCTGAATGGATCTCCAAAAGAGATGTGTCCAACTATACCAGTGTCGTTGAAGTATGAATGTTCTCTCAACCCTTTGGTCAAATCAATGACTTGATCAGGTAAAACAAAGTCGGTTGGTTTACATTCTTGTTTTAAAGAACCTACAGAAGAAAAACTTATGATGTGCTTTGTTTTTAATCTTTTAAAAGCAGCAAGATTAGCTCTGTATGGGACTGTTGTTGGCGAAAACTTGTGGTCTAAACCATGTCTCGCAATAAAACTTATGTAGTGAGGTTCTGGAGTTTTCAAGGTTTTATAAATGTAAATAGGAGAGGAGGTGTAGCCGTATGGTGTTTCAATAATAGGAAGTTCTTGGACAAATTCTAATAGTTCAGATAATTCTTGAGAATCAGAGATGTGGTATAAACCGGTACCACCAATGATACCAAGTGTGATTTCATGAGGGAATAACTCCAAAGCGTGTAAAGACATGTTGATGATTTCTATAATGAAGCAGCCTTTTGGTGTGATCAATTAACTAATTTGTTCACTGTATTTTGAAAACTTTTGAAAAACCGCGTCGTCAAAATTATAAACTTCAATTTTTTTTTTGCCTAAAGTACATGATAAGAAAGAGGTTTAATCAATTATATAAAGACATGTCGACGTAAACCTCAACTTCTTTGTGGTAAATGTCAGTTTCCATGCTGTCTACATATTTCTCAGCGTTTTTAAAGTTGTCATAGACATTTGCATACAGGTCATCGTTCATCTTCTTGGTGCTATACAACTGTTCTTCTTCGTTATCTAGAACATCCAATTTCTTCAAAAATTCTAATTTATCAACAAACTTTTCTTCTTTCTCTTCAAATTGCAGATCAAACTCTTTTGATAGTTCTCTGTCGTATATGTCTTTATTGACTACAGATTTTTCCATTGGTTGGACATTCTTCTTTTTGTAGTGACCCCTACCAATTTTCTTGTCTCCCTCAAATAATCCTTGCTTTAAGTATGCATCCTCAATCATCTCAAGAAGCTTTTTCTTCTTCAAGTATTTTGTGCTGGTTATAGACATGGACTTAGATATCTCTCCAGAAACATTCAACTTAGTAGTGGTATTTTTATTATTATCAAAAGCTTCTACACTACTTGCGTCTAATTGTACTAATGTTTCATCTTTCAAGTTTATGATATCCATGTTTCCACTAGGATCAATCCAATTGTCTAAGAATAAATTAAATTCCATGGTGTTAGTCAAGTCGGTGTATTTACCCATATCATAGTGAGTGCTCCAGTAAGAGTCAACAAACTTTGGAAAATCTCTGATCTTTGCTAAATACTTTTTCAAGTTGATATCATTATTCTTGTCAAGAATCTCAGTTTGGATCAATGTTTTTATGGAAACTAGATGGTCAAAGTTGAACCATAGTCTGTATGATTTCTTGTGCTCGTTTTGGTTAAATATCTCATCTTCGGTAATACTAGAATCATTGTGTAGATAATAATCTGTCTTCATATCCCATAACAAAGGTCTGTTTGGGTTGTACTTCCAAATACCCAAAAATATGTTTATAGCTTCTTGTCTACCAGCATCGTAGAAAGAATTGTTGTAATATCTCTTGAAAGACTCCATTAAATCTCTTAAATTATTACTAGATTCTCTTCTCCAACCATTTTTCAACTTCAAATCTTTTCTGTAAGTAGCAATTGTGTTGACCAAGTGAGAGGATCCATATTGTAAGGCAATTGTATTCCCATGTTCTTGATACAAATTTGTGAACAAATTGGAAATCAAAGAATCGTATTCCAAGAAAGGCTCTTTATTGTAATTGTTTTCAAAGTACTTTTCCGGTAGTACCTTTAAACATTTTAATTGTTCAGCCAATGCCTTTTTACCAATAATAAATTGTGAAGCATTGGTACGGTCTAAACAATCCTGACAGGATACCCTGACGATACCTTCTTGAAGCTTCATGTCTTTGAAATACAAGTTATTGTGGAAAATACCAACTTTTGACAGAACTCTGGATGAATAAGCCTCTAAGAAATCAATAACCTTGTTATCACCAGAACTGTTATTATACTGCTTTGAAACTTTTGACATATCAAACCCAACATATTCAATCTTATGTTCATCTGGTAAGAACTGATTCAAATATTCAATACAATCTCTGTACTCCTTTCCTAAAATACTCTCTCTTCCTTTCAGAATATCTTCCTCACCATCTTCAATAAGCCCAGACTTAGGAACATTACTCTTTGGCTTTTTCTTCTTATTCTTACTAGTATTCTGTTTCAACAAATCCAGAACCAAAATCTTGTTACCACCATATCTGGCGAACAAGTCATTGAAATGTTTAGCTGCATATCTATAATAAGGATCCATCAAATAAAAATTAATAGGTGGCTTTGTTTTCAAACTTAACTTCTTATCTTTATCTTTATCACCATCTGCTGTTGTTCTCTTACCACCACCTTCTTTACCAATATTATTATTTTCATCTTCTTTAGAGTTCCCACTATCATTAAACCTCATATTCAAATCTTGTGACCAGTTGAGGGGTATACTCCCTCTATGTTGCACAAAACTGGTATACTTATCATTTCCATAGAACTTCATATCATTCTCAAACACTTTGTCGTGAAAGGATGTGGTTTTGGAATTGAACACTATTTGCTCAGTCTCAACTTCATTGGCGACGTTGCCTTCATTGTTCACACCTCTTTTCAAGAATCTCAACCCTGCAAATTTTCTTGATCTACGAGCTATGACACATATGGTTATGGTGTTGGAGGTGTTGTTGGGGACTATGGGTATGTCGATTTGATTGACAAATCCATAGACGATAGGTTGGAACCAGTCGTATGTGGTATCTATTTGACTTAGAATAGGTTTGAGTAAATTGAGATTCCACATGAATAAGTCGTTGTATCCCAAAGTTTCCTTTTGGTTGACATTAATATTGTAAGGAATTTGTATGTCCTGTCTGTCTATCAGTTTTAACTTTTCTCTTAGTAGATTCGTTTGAAGCGTGTTTGATATGTCATAAGTGTATGAAAAGTAAAAATTTTTGTTTAACTTAAAGTTGTCAAATAAAGTGGTGATGATCTTGCTTTCAATTTTCAAAAACTTCTTCTTGTTGACCTTGAAGTCTTCGCTCATTTCACTGTGGTTTGATGCATTTTCAGACGTGTCATTGTTTTCATTAGTTTGTTTGATGAAACTTGATGGAGGGCTTTTATCTGAGTTATAAACTAAAGGTATGAACTCAACATTGTCAATATGATTAATGTAATGCCCGCCTAAGACAACTCATCTGTGTAGTGTCGGTTATACAAACTAGATACAAGTCACCTAAGAACTGAGAATTAGTGTTGGCGTTAGATGCCTTTAAGTAGTCAGGCTTTCCTTCGTTGATGAAATTCATTATACCAAAGAACCCCAAAGTTGTAATAATCTTTTTAATCTTAAGCTGTGACAAAATATTCAAGATCTCAGTCTTGGAGAAGATCAGGTTATCTTCGTGTATCTTGAAAGAAGCATTGGAATTTATAGGGTTTTGTATATCGATGTTTAAGATTCTGAAGATGGTTTCTAATCTGTTACTACCAATTATTAAATACCTATTACTGTTCAGATCCTCATATAGAGTAAATTTACTCAAAGAGAACTTGTTGTTCTTCTTTTGTGGCTTATACATGAGTGGTGTTTTGGTTGTTTGAAGTGATTCATATATCTTATCTGTAACCAAAGAAATCAACATTTTTTCTGTCAGATTAAAAACATCAAACGCGCTTCCATGTTTTTGGGAATTGATCACGTTTTATATCCTCAACAAATCTGAAATTGCATCCCTTAAAACTGGAAAAAGACAACTTCTTTCACTTTTGCAGAATAAATAGTGAAAATAAGTAAACCAAAGTATTATTCAGATTCAATATGTCACAACAGTACTCAGATGATCAAGACAACTTCTTAAACGAATTGATTTCCAATGAAATTTTGAAAAATTGTTCAAAGGAGAACATGGCATTACAACAATGTGTTAGTGTCAATCAATTGTACAACAGTGCCAATAACGGTAAATGTGTCGAAGAGCATGTCAAATACAATGAATGCGTCAAGAATATCAAGTCCATACAGAATATTATGCTGAACTGTAAGAATCTGTTGCAAAACTACCAAGCTTGTATAATGACTAAGCAACAAGAGTATTTCAGTGAGACTAACGAAGATGAAAAGATCAAGAAACAAATGGACGCATCAAAAGTTTGTTTTAAGGAATTGAATGAGTTAAGAAAGTGTTCCTTAGAACAGCTTAAGTAAGGTATTAAGCTGTAATGTTGATAACTATTAGGCCCCTTCCTAATTTTATACAATTTTCGGATATAAGAGCATCCTTTGCCATTATTCTTACTAGCCAAAAAAAACCTTAACCAAAGAGTTTTTGAACTATTTGATGATTGAAACTTTTGAAGCTATGCAGTTTTACATTATTCATGGTTAAAGAAAGAGCCTCTTAAAACCCAAATTATTTTACATTAACATCATAACCTTAAGACAATGTTTGATACACCAATTTTGTCCAAGGACATAAACTATGACCATGTTTATGATCCAGCAGAGGATACATTTCTTTTAATGGATGCACTTGAATCAGAACACAAAAAAGGTAAATTTTCCTCCATTAAAACAACCATATCTTTAGAAATAGGGTCTGGCTCAGGGATGATCTCTTCCTTCATCATCAAACATAAAATCTTTGGAATAAACAATTTCCATTTATCATCGGATATAAATCAACTAGCAGTTAACGAAACAACTAAAACCATAAACTTAAACGAGCACACAAGCAGGTATGATACTTTGTTGATGAGTTTGTTGAGTAGTGTTAAGGACAAGAGTATAGATTACCTAGTGTTCAATCCACCTTATGTGCCATCAGATGAGGTGCCAGTTTTATCTGCAGAAGACAAATTGTCTGTTGCATTAGAAGGGGGCAAAGATGGGATGGAGATAACGAATGTATTGATAGAGCAGTTGGGGAGTAAGCTTACGGATAAAGGGTGCGCGTACATATTGTTCTGTGCCAGCAACAAGCCGCTTGAATACAAGGAGAAGATCAGTAAAAAGTATGCGATGGACTTGGTGGAGAAGAGGAAGTGTGGCTGGGAGGTGTTGAGTATTTATAGAATCAGCAAAGCATGTTAGATGATCTTTTTTTTTCTTATCTTTTATAGAACTGTTTTTATAGTCTTTAGACTGACACGTCTGCCTAGGGATGGCTGTGTAGGCAGAAGATATTATTAATATTCCCGTTCTAAATTTAATGTACGTAGAAATAAGCGTAAGAAAAAAATTTTTTTTTCCTTCCTTTAAACCTTCTTAAACGTAGTTTAGAAGATTAGGGAAAAAAATGAGAGATTTCTAGTGTTTTATCTAATAGCACAAAAGCAGCGTTATCAGCAAATCACCAAAACAACACACACATAATAACTTATTTGAATGTCAGATACTGCCATCCCTGCTGCTAATACACCCAGCAATGATCTTCAGGTCATTGCTCTCAATGTTTCATATTCTTTGCTTTACGATTCTGTTCCTAGATCAGGTAGTCTAAAAGTTATAATCAACAGCGTTCCTGCCGATCTTTTAAAGAAGACTGAGATGACCAGAAAAAAGAGATTCACCAACCCTAGTGAGAAAATGCCTTTGTCTGAAGATGAAAAGATTGTCAAGAAAGTTGTTGACATGGCTACGTTGAATACTGTCACCAATCTTCAAAGACGTTTCAGCCAAGTTTTGGATGAACTTAGATCTGTATCGAAGGATACATTTGAAAAGTTAAAAGTATTGAACTATGACGAATTTTGTGATAACTTAAAGGCATCTTTAGAGAAGGATGGCGTCAAGGATTATGACATCAAGGCAGAAGTAGACAAGCAAGAGTGCGGTATATGTTTGGAATCATATACTCTTCACAAGAGCTTTCATGCTAATGATTCAAGAAAAAGAACTTTGGATGATAAGGATGCTGCTGACGATGCCAATGTCTCTAAGAAAATGAAAACTAATGATAATGAAACAATTAATGACCCAGAGGTTAGGCCTGATGAAGAGGCTTCTCCGTACACCCACGAGCCAGTAATACTAACCAACTGCCCACATATCTTTGGTAGATCATGTTTATACGCTTGGGGTAACAAAAATAACTCATGTCCATTATGCAGAACAAAGATATCCACCAAAAACGTTGAATATACTATGGAAGAACTAAACGAGGTTTTGCAAAATGACGAATCGTTAACATCAATGAACTTCACAGAGCTTTTGGAACAATCTGATAGATCAGCTGTTTCATCTGTTCCATTGACTAGTAGATTCAGATCCTCATATGATGGATTCAACGAAGATCGTGAAATGGAAACTGATGGTCAACACTTATTCCCAGGATTTGCCAACACATTCTCACAAGTGCTTGAATCTGCCATGAGAAATTCATGGAACGACAGCGGAAGTGATGACTCCAATGCTGATCCCCAACCACAAGAAAGGGGAACTGTTTACATTGTTTCAGGAAATGAGCACATAGCCGCACACAGAAACTATAACAATGACAATGCTCAAGGTTCCAGACCCAACCCTAGTCTAAGCAGAGTTTTAAATATGATCAGAGGCAATATTCGTAACCCAAACAGCCCAGTTATGACTGTGTTTGACATGCTAGCGACTCTTTTCAACTCTGCTGGTGTTCATTCATTCGGACTTCCAAATGAACAAACTCCAAATTCTGAGGGTGACGAAACCACTGGCGACAGTCCATCCACAGATCCACGAAACAGAACAACTCAAGCTGACATTGCTGCTACTGCTGCCATTGCTGAAGCTGTACGAATGGCAATGGAATACAGAAACCACGCCCACTTTCACAGACATGGGGGAGATGCTGAAAACAACGATGATCACTCAAGTGATACTAACAACGATGTTGATACAGTTGATTAAGCCACATATATATGTTTAAATAGAGTGAAGTGAATTCCGGATACTTTACTCTTTATGTATACCCTCTTTTTTGAATTAATAACATACCCAAAAAAAAAATCACGATTTGTATTATGTTGTCAAAGAGTTGAACAATGTTTTAAGTTTGTTGAACTTGGTCAATGTTTCTAAGTATTCACTATGGTTCTCCACGTCGTATGGGTCTTCAACTATCTTTCTTTGGAGTGGATTGATCTGTGCCTTCTGGATTTTGGAGAGGTATACCTCCAAGTAATGTTTGATGTTGTCAGTTGTGAGTTCAGTGTTCATGTATACCATTTGATTTTGCAAAGAGGTGTTTGTGTTTTCAATGTGTGATATTTTTGAAGAAATTAAAGAATCATCAATTTTGGAGAGGGAGGTTGATATTTTTTTGATTTCGGCAAGAAGAACTTTGAGTCTTTCTGTTTCCTTATCGAATTTGATGACTTCGTTGTACTCGTGATAAGATTTGTTGATCACGTAATGGTTAAGAAACTCATCGTTGCTTAGAAGTTCAGTTAGTTGTTTTATGCTCAAACTTTCAGCATTTTCAGGCAATGGAAAGTGATGTTCCTTAGAATTACTCATTATATAAACTTGTGACATGGTTTGTGTCTATCAAATCATCTGTTAATCTCTCTCCCTTAACACTAATTCGTTAACAGTTTTCCGATTGAAGCAGTTCACCCAACCGGGTAAAAACGAAAAGTTCTGCGGTGCACTATTTTTTTTGTATAACAGGTGTGAAAAAATTGTTTGTATCACACACAGAACACGTAAACACATTAGCAAACCAGAAAACCACTACACACAAACATGAGTGTTGATGACAAAAAAAGCTCTGATATCCAGTATCAACCTAACAGTACACAATTTATAGACTACATAGAAATCAATGAGAGCTCAAACTCTAAAAACTACAAACTAAAATCATTCAACTCCTCCATAGAAAAGCTTTTAAGTGGCTTTGACAATGAACTTATATCAGTTTTGAATTCCAATGTCAGTGGATCTACTTATGACAATGACAAATCTGGGGATACCCACAGCATGGCCAACATGACTGTTAAATCATCAAACTTGATTTCTATAGATAACAAACAAGATACTAATGATAACAGTTCAGGCGATGATTGGGCTGATTACATATCAAGATTGGGTAAGCTAAACAAGTTGTTGAGTACTTTATCCACTGAAGATAATGTAGATGTCATTCCATATTCTGATCAGATTAACAGACATTTGATCATTTCTTTGAATAAAAACTTGCCTTCTGGTGTCCATATCAAGACTCTTCAAATTTATTTACAAATCTTTGACATAATAGGGTTGAAGAACTTGAATAATCAATTTAATCTGTGGATTCTAGGGATGTTGCCTGTCATGGAGTTTTGTAAGATGTCAGTGAAGAAGATTATGATTGATGGGATATTTGGAAAATGGATACTTCTTATAGATGACACCGTTTTGAAGCAAAATTTAATCCCTTTAATTAAGTGTTTGTTTAGTGGTATAGAAAAAGATTCTCATGACATAATCTCACTACTAAATAGTTTAAAGCTAAAAGTCTCTGATGATTGTCTATTCATGAGCAGTGTTTGCAAAGTGCTTATTGAAGCTGGTTTACAAGATAATGGCTTAGAGCTAAAGATGAATTGTTTGATATTGCTGAATGACTCCCCATCAAATGACCTTGTACTGTGTATAGAAAATGACAACAGCAACTTGTTTTTAAAGGCAATTGTTGAATGTTTAAATATTAAAGATACTTCCAGCAGCAGTGATGATATATTGTGCTGTAGAGGTTACCTAGACTACCTAATCAAGAATCAACTGTACTTCAACAATGAAAAGATTTTTAAATATACTGAAGAGGGAGATTCCCAAAGCGCTACATACCTAATCAACAGATTGTTGCAACTACTCTTGAATAAGGATGTTTCCATCAACAGAAGAATATTCCAGTATATGATACCACAAGACTTGATCACAAAAGATAAAGAATTAAACGGCAAACAGTACTTTGAAAAATATTTGTTCAAAAGCTTAGTGGATAGCTTAAAAGAGAACTACGATATTCTGTCAGTGATCACTATAATCAAATTTTTGGTTATCAAATGGGAAGATATTGGTTCCTTTGTATTTGAAAACTTGATTATCAAAATAATGCATGAAATTGACCTTGACTCTTCCACTTCTGTCAGCAGTCTTTCCCAATTGTTTGAAATTGTGGACTCTCATTTAATTTTACAAGCCTTGTTATCTGAAAATGAAAAGAACATTGATTTTGAGAACCAACTACTTCACATTGAAAAGATGGTTCAAATTATCAGAGAGGATGATGACGAAATGTTAGTCAAACATTTCCCGATGTTGATGATGTTCTTGATGACTTCTGAAAACTATTCCAAAAACGATAAGCACACTTTGTTAATTGATAAAATCATTCAAAAAGTTCCACAAAGAGCATACTTTACTATATCTGAGGAATCAACCCTTCCAAAGTGTACAGAAATCAATGATAGTGATATTCAAAGTTATCATAAAACTTTAAAGTCATACTACTCAATCAAAAGTGAAGAGTTTGAGACTACTAAGAAAAACTTGCCATATCACATTTCCGACTTTTTAACCATTGCTGTTAAGAGATGTTATGATAGCTTGGTAATTTCCATGGAAGATGTTGAATACATTGAATCCAATTCAAAATCATTATGTTTGAGCATTAAGTTATTCTTGTCATTCTACACAAGATTGGAAGATTTCCAAAAACATGAGTACATAGACTATGACAAGATCAATGATTTGTTAATTTCACTATTCACCAATGCTGATATTAACCTAAAATACGAGCTTTTTAATGATTTAATCAGCTTGTACAAAACTTGTATATTCAGCAAAGTCTTTGGGTTTGATAAAACTAACTTGGACAGTATCAACAAGAGTTTGGCTGTTATCAAAACTTTCAAGATCATTATAAGTACTATGATCTATCCAAAACTATTTGACTACTCCATCAACTTTGAATATGTTGTTGTTCTGAATGATATGATTTCCATCAATGAAAAGTACTCAATAAAGTTTTTGCTTGAAAGTTTTATGAATGATAATGTTAACAAGAAGCAGAAGAAATTGGAAATGCTTAAGACTTTGATTTTCAAAAGAAACAAATCCGACAAGAATCCTCAAAACTTTGGCTTTTTTATTCAATTCATTGATCATTTGCTACTACTTAACGATGTATCTATTCTCAACTGGTTGAGGGAAAACTTGCTAAACGTTGACAATTACGTTTACTTCAACAAGTTGATAGACCACTACTGTATCAAACTAATATCAGATGGATTTGACATCAAGAGTAAAGGTTATTTTATTCCAACTATTGACAGTCTTCTAAGTCTTGTTGATAACGTCATCCATCAAGATTTGACCTACTTAACCAGAGAATCGATCTCTTCAAAGTTGAAGAACGCCATTCAAGACTCTAAGAAAACACAATATTTAACAGGAAGTAAACAGACCTATCAAAGTTTGATGATAAACATCCTGTTGGATAACATGAAGAACTGGAAGACATTTGTTGTTGCTGATGACTATGTTGATTTTAATAAAATTTTGACTTTATTTGAAAAGATTATTATTGGTGATGAATTCTACATCATAGGTGATGTTATAGACACAACCTTCTCCGTTTTGAAGCGAAATGTTTCGGGAACTAATCTTGATTCAGATGATTTTACAGAATGTAAGGTTATACTAATCAAGATCATTATCAAGTTAATCACCAACTCAGACATGTCGGACAAGAATGATTTAGTTCTGAAGTTCTTGGATTTCATTGTGTCTTCCATTGATTTAATTAAAAACTACGAGGTCATGACTAACTTTGGATTTTTGTTACAAGTGAGTTACATTCAACTAGATGGCAATGGCAGCATTAATGCTGATGACTCCTCGATTTCTTCTGAAGACTTTTCACGTCTTTCTTTGAATAAGAATAAGATTATATTCAACATTGTTTTACCATTGGGTACTACTTTATTAAACAAACTTCAATCAGAGTTCAACAATGAGCTTGTTGACATGAATGGAAACAACTTTGATTTCTTCAATATTTTGTTAGATGGTATAAGTGAATTGCTAGAAACATGTAATAATCAAATTAAAGAACAAAAGATTTCTTTGGAACAGGACAACACTACGTTTAGAAGCAAGAATGACTTCTTCACCTCTGTGTTCAACTCAAGCTCTAAGAGACAAAGTGAGATGGATAGTATTAAATCAAAGGTACTGATCAATGAACAAATTGTTGACCAATACTTCAACATGGCAATCAAGGATATTTACAAGCTTTGGAACATGACTAATTTAAAGATCCAAGAATTGAAAAATCAAGAAGCATTTAATTACACTTCTTTGGTAATGATTGTTCAAAATTACAAACACAAGATCAAGATGTTCTTGCAACACAACTACAACACAAGACCTACAATGTTATTAAAATCATTAATAAGCAATAACACAACCTCTTTGGACGAGATGTCTTCGTTGATTATCTCATTGGATGGTAATAGACCTACTTTGACTGTTCCAAAGATTTTTACCATGATGGAGAAAGACAACATGAACGTTGTTTACTTAGACTTTATTGAATCTTACTTGAACCTGTTGGAGACTTCAACGATCGAAGAGGTGTTTGATGATATCTTTGAGTTTTTCAAGAGCAATGTTGGTGTGTTGTCATTGGATGGTGAGTTTGGTGTTCAAAGTATCAAGATCTTGAGCAGAGTGGGCAGATCCATCAAATTTGATACCAAGAAGTCTATCATTGCGTTCTTTGAGTTGATGGCTAAAATTGTTAGCTCTTATATTTCTGCTAATCAAAACATTATCTTAAACGATTATGATAACAATAAAGCTATTTTGGAATTATTGGAGACTTACTTAGTCCCACTATTCAAGAAGGATATTAACGATTTGGTGATTAACGTTATTTATACTAAGATAGTTGCCGAGCTATTCAACAAAAAGAAGCAAACTTTGGAAAACATGAATGATGCATTGTTGGACTTCTTGATTGTTGTTACTCCACATTTGACCAGCAATAAGAGCTACAAGGCTAATATTAACAATTTGTTAACAAGTAATAGTAATGAGTATGAAATATTTGAGTATAGCATCAAATGGAAGGAATATCTAACTGTGGTGCTAAAATCATCAATTTTATCTGACTACACCAACAGTTTGATAAACGAGTTGTTCATGATGAAGAATACATTCAACTGGTCCAAACAAGAGATGTTGTCAAAAAACATTAATTTGATTAAGAAGATTATAATGGTGTTGAATGTAGGTTGTTCCAGCCATGTCTCTACTCTACTAATCGACTATGTTTTGAAAAACAGCGATTTCAAGAACATCGAACTTTACAAACATCAAGTTCATTTGATGAGTTGTATAGCTTTGACAAGTGAGATCAGCAAGGCCATTAACACTCAAGAATTCATTGAGTTTATTGTTTCCGGATTGAGAAACTTCTACCATTATTACATCCACAACAAGGGTGTGATCACCGATTTGAATGAAAACAACTCCCACGATATGAGTTTCTATTACTTGTTACAGATTATATCTAACAACAAAAACTTACTCATTGGTGAGAATGCAGTCTGGATTAATCTAGTCGTTTTCAAAGAACTAGTCATCATAGATGAAACGATCAAACCTGAAACATGGGTCAAAATTGACAACTTCAACGATATCAGTAAATTTATTTTATCTTTTGATACAGTATTAACCAATGAAATAAGGGATATATAACTTTAGTCTACACTTCTTCAACCTTGATTTTTTTACTTCCACTTTCTTCTTCATCATCTTCCTGGCCACTTCTCAAACGTCTTTTTGGAACACCAGCAGCATCCAAATATCCCCTCAATTCCTCTGTATTCAAGGCATTGTACTTCTTCAAAGTTTTTAAATCTGGAACATCAGAAACATTATTAGCTTTAGTGTTTTCAGAGCACTCATCGTCGTATTCTGACTTCAAACTTTCTTCTTCCTCCTTGACCTCATTTTCATCACCTTCGCTCAATTCAGCTTCTTTCAATTGTAAATTCTTCTTCGCTTCCAAGAACTTCGTGTCCTCTGATTCATCATCCTCGTAATCGTCATCGGTGACAGCATCCTCCCTGTATGACTTCTTGGGTAATAAAAATTTGATCTTGGTCATGGATCCATCTTCGTTGAATGATGCTTCTTCTTGTGCTTGGAATCTTCTGGAGGTTCTCACTGGTTTTTTCTCGCTGTCCTCAGAAGAAGTTGATTGTTCCTTCGTGTCGATGAAGATGCCGTCACCTTCATCAACAGTTAAGACTCTTTGGGGATACTTTCTATAAACTAAAGTGCTGGTTTGGCTAGAATTTTCTTTTAATAAAGAATTTTTTTCAATGGTTTCAACTTGATGTTCCAGCTTGGTGATTGATTCGGCTTCTCCCTCTTCCATAGGGATATCAGCATCAGGTTCTTCAGTTTCAGCTTCTTTGGTGGCAAACTCGATATTGTAAACGTCAATGAACTCAGCGTTAGGCAAGTACATCATATCAACTAGTTTCTTATTAGATTCTTTTATGGTATCAACTTTTCCTTGAATCTCCAATTGTTTGGCAGTCAACTCCTCAATCTCCTTCTTCAGCTTCACACTTGTTTCTTCAAAGCTGTTTCCAGGATAAACAGAAGAAACAACATCATCAAACTTTATAGTTTTGAAGTTTTCCAATTTGGAAATATCCAGAATATCCTTCTTTGGTGCTGATTTGTAAACCATGTTGAATGCACACCAATCATCTTGGTTTTTGTCAAGTGGAGCATTTTTGACAATATCCTTGAACTCATCAAATTTGGCCAATAAACTGTCAAAGTCAGTATCAGCTGCAAATTTAGATTCATCATCTTGTTTATGTTCAGAAATCTTGAATGCATGTGGCTTATCCACAAGACTTGTAGGTTCAACCAGCAGTGTTGGGTTGGTGTATGTCAAATGTGAGTTTTTAAATTCATAAGAATTTTCCTCACATTGTTCGTAAAATAAGTCCAAATTTGTGTCCATAAAAACAGCACTTGAAGAACGTTTATAATCAATGTGATTGGAGAAGTTTCTGAACTCGTTTGTTAGTACATTTTTCAAGTAATGTAAAGAATTTCTAGTAACTGAAACTCTAAGTGTGTTTTTGATTTTGTCTAAAGCAGAAATTGATTGTAATTCAGGATTGTTACTAAAAATGGCGTAGACGTCTGTGAACAGCGTTCTCATATCTTGCAAATATCTCAAAAATATCTTGAACTTGATAAAGAAAACTGTGGCCAAAAACTTCACATATACTACACTGTTAGCCACTAGTGTTGCCTTTTCAGGTGAAAGATCTTTAACGTCTAATGTAACATCCATGTTCATCTCCTTGGTATTAAAATTTTCAGTTATAGGCTCGTATAAGAACTTTAAATCTTCCAATGATGAATAGTCTGAGTTGGCAAAAAACTCTAGGTAGTCAAGACCCAATATAGATTTTGATTCAGAAACATTTGTCTTTAGCTTTAATGATTGATAAAAGTCTTGTATACTCAAACTTAGTGTTCTTACATCATTAAACACTTCCAGATTGCTATACTTCTTGAAATGTTTAATCTTATCTTCAAATGCCTCCATACATGTCTTGATGACATTTATGATTGTTTTAGAGTTTGGTGAGATTGCATCTTCACCGCTGTTAAAAGCTGCATTATATCTTGAATGTAAACTGTTTAGGATAGTCATTGCAGGGTTATCCAGAATCAACATGGCGTTGTTGTACTTTTCCAATAGAGGAGCATTTCTGTTGGCATTTTTGGCAGCAGTGGATATTATGTTGTCTCTATATGTGTATCTATCAGCTTCTGTGGCGTTGCTGTATAAGAAGTTTCCGTAAAATGACTTGATGCAGTACTTGGATAAGAAGAAGTATTTGAATTCAAAGAAGTATGGAGCCTTGTTGTTGATTAAGTCAAACTCTGTAGTGAAATTATTTATCAATGCAACAATTTTAGATATCAGTTTGTTATCTTTTATGGTGTGTTCATCTTTGAGGAAAGTGAGTAGATGTTGGAAGCATGTGTTTAAGTTATCAGCATTTATCAAGTTTAATGATCTTAGCAAGTATGTTACTATTAGGTCTATAACTTGATCATTATGTTGGGGTTGAGTTTTATCAATATTTTGGAATAGCTTTATAATAAGAGAGTTAGTATTGTTTTCCTTTGATTCAGAAGTGGTGATTATTTCAACAATTATGTCTGAAAACTGTTTCAAGTATGTAGCTGACATGTTATAGATCTTTTGGTGATTGGTGACTTTGGGGTTGTTCACAAAAACACGTAAAAAGAGTTCAGATTGAAGAACTTTTCAAAGCCCTTTTTTTTTGGAGTTAAACTGTAGAATCAAAACAGTTAGCAAAATTTTTTCCAAACTTTGCCTGTAAGTGCTCACGTGACTATGCCAAAAATAATATACTTTTAAAGTTAGTCTTCATGGTAATACAACCATAACAATAAGACTTTGTGAATAATATTGATTGCAGAGCACAACAAATATTTTGATCGTTCTCTTTTATTTTCCTCAACTACCTTATCCATTCACTCTATATCTGTTTCTTAGCAATTATTACCCTAACGCGCTAGTATTCATTACTGTGAAAAGGGGGGGAGAGAGAAAAATCCAATGGTTCAAAAATAGATTCAAACTCTTATAATGCTATGTTTTAAAGGTAACACCAAAACCAACATTTATAAAGCTATGTCTGGCAACTGCATCGATGACATACTGCTATGTTCATTTGATGTGAAGAATGGTAACATTGTTGAGCACTCAGTCAACAACAACTACAAAGACAACGAGTACATTGCATTCAAGGCAATTCCGGATAATTCACACCTGATAAATGACTTGTACAACATAATATTCCTTCCTGAAACCAACAAATATGGTATTTCTTACTACAAGATGATAGAAACAGATGATTCAGAACAAAGAAACAGTGTTTACAAGAGTTTGATCATCATCACTGACAGTCTTAATCTATCCTTGTTGTTAAAGCAAAAGCTTAAAATCACCATGGACTTGATTTTCCAAAATTTGGCAGATGATGAATTCATCAAGGGGATCATTGATAATTTATATCAAAACTTGATGTTGATATATGAACCTAAAGAAGGTGAACCTAAGAATAGCTTTGTGGATTACATAGACAACCAATTGGTTGAATACAACATCAATGAAAATTTTTTTAATTATTGTAGAAATTCAGATAGTCAGATCTACTTAGCCTTACAAATATTCAAGTTGTTGTTACTTGAAAAGAGGGTTGTGTTTTACACCGAAGATGTGTCATTATTACAATCATTGATATTCCTACAGCTAAGTATATTTTCCTTGTATCCAAACGCATTGAACAAGTTTAATAATGATGAAGATAAACTCGATGATACTAGTTTTAATGTGTTAGATACAGTTAGTAAATACAACTTCTTGAAGTTGCCACTACACATTTTATCTAGTAAACACTCATGGAATCCATACTTGACTGTTGATGAGGTGGAGAAGTTTATCAATCCAAATAATTCTAAAGAAGCATTCATGGTTGGGATTGGAAGTTCTTTATTCTTGAATCACAAAAGTCTTGAAGCTGAGAAGTTAAAGATAGAAAAGGAAAAGAAATTGAAGGAGAAAGAGCTTTTAGAAAAAAAAGGTGAAGGTGAGGTTGTTGAGACTGAGGATGAGATCAAGTTGAGAAAACAAAAGAACAGAATAGTAAGTGATAGAGTTGACATGAAGATGAAACAAAAAGAAGATGAGATAGTTCATTATGATGTTGCATTTAAACTAATGTACACAGATGAGAAAAAGAAGGATAAGATCAAGTTGGAGATTGACTACTGGAACGATAACTTGTCTAAGGAAAGTTGTAGACCAACACCACAAGATATTAGATTCATGAATGCTATACAAAAGGAGTTGACTTCCAATGTTAACTTCAACAACACAGAAACAAACCCAGAGAATATAATTGAACAAGATAAGTTTATAAGAATCCAGTTTGAAAACTACTTGATAGACTTGTTATACTTCATTAAACTTTATTATTACAAAGAATTTGTCAAACTAACTAGTCTAGATCTAAAAGAGTTGAAGGAAGAAGAAAAGACAAAGAGGAACAGTGCCAGAGAAAGTTCCATTGAGAAGAACAACAGAAAACTTCAATTAAAAGCTTTAGAAATGATCATTAACGAAAGTGAACATGATAACAGCATTCTAGCACAAGGCACGAAGATGAAGAAGATTTTTGATTGTTTTGGTGGAAAGCCATTTTTCAAAAACTGGTACTCCACAAAGAATTACAAGAACTTTATAAAGTTCACGGATGATAGATTGTTTGAAATAGAAATGAACGAGGATTTGGATTTCATTTTGGAACATAAGTCATTCAATGAAAATAAGTTGAATGAGAAATGGACGGATTTGTTTTTATCCAGGTTCTGGAAGGCAGATCATCCAGTGTACACACTTGAAAGATTGGTTGCTTTGAGAAACGAGGAGTATCCGGAACAAGTACAGTTGAATAACTGGAAGGTGATGGATTTTGCAATGAAGAATGCCAAAGTGTTTGATGGGATTGGAAATAAACTACCACCAGTGAACATGGAGAGTATGAAGTTCTGGAGTAGACCTAAAGTTGAGAAGGACGAGAATAAAGAAGAAGTGAAAGGTGATGAAGAAAAGCCAGCTAAAAAACCATTACAAGCAAGTATCAATGAGAATCTTGATTATTACGCCAACAGCATAACCCAAGGGACTAGTGATATTAAGGATAGTATATTCAGCTCATGGGGTAAGCTAACAGGAAAGAAGAAACCCCAAAGTGATTAAACCAAAAAAAAATTAATAGTTCTATATATATGGATGTTAAAAATACTTCACTGTTAACGGGATTTGGCAAAGACCTAGATTACCCTCAATGTCAGACTTTAATGTTTGCGAAAGCATGTTCTTTTGTTCATAAATGTCAAAGTATTGATTACCAGAATCGTTCTGTTCAAGTTCAGGTTCGATAAACTTTATTAAGACGTAGTAGTTCAAAGCATTAGGAACAGCAGGTTCGGTGATCTCATCCTCATAGAGAGGAATGGTGATTTTAATAGAATCATCGCTGAATAGAGTAAACTTATCTATTTTTGGAGATACCTTAATCTTAGCTTGGAAATTGGATACATTATAGTACTTGAATACTTGGGCAGATACTGCAGAGACTTGATGTTTCTTTTCGAATCTTAATGAAAGGTAAATGTTTTTTAAAGTTGGATTTAGAGCATATGTTGATTTGTTCAATGCAATTGAGATGTTTTGTTTATTTGTTTTTATGTTAAACATGTTTATTTTGTTGTCATTGGTGTGTATTATTTGTTCGTTATTAGTATTACATGATTCATCATCTTTGATTAGTGATAATAGTTTTGATTTTATGTCATCTTTGGACAAAGATTTTGATTGTTGTTCATCGATATATTTGAAATACTCTTGTTGATCAAAACATTTGAAGGAATCATCATATGATATGATGTCTAGTTTTTCATTTTTGAAATCATAAAAATTTTTATGTTTCAAATTCAGCTTTATTGATTGATTGAGAGATATTTTAATGGGAGAACTTGGGGATTCGAAGTTTGGAGATAAGAGTTTAACATTGAGAGTATAATTGAGAATATCAGATGCATTTATGTTGAGATAGTTGTAAAGCAAAGGAACTTTATTTAAGACACAATAGAATGTGTTTTCTGATGTACTTGGTATATTTCCAATGAATAGTATACTTTCTTTGACTGTTATAAGATCGCCACTTGAGCTTAATGAGAGTATACCTTGTATGTAATCGTTGTTGTTAATGTTATTTATATTAAGTTTTAAGAGTAAATCAAATGTGTTATTGTTGAAGTTAAAGTATTGTATGTCTTTGATAAATATAATATCTGACATTATTATGATAAGGTAAAGTATAAGACTATTTTTTGGTTATTTATAATTTAAAAGTTGTTGTTTTATATGTTTATAATATAGAATTGTATTAAAGCTTTCATTTAGAATGTGTGTGTATATAAAAACGTGACCACTTCCTAATTGGGACATGTCTTTTTTTTATTCTTATCTCCTATATCCGATATTGATAATAAAAAATATACACGTGATCTATTATTTCGGACATAACCATATCCACACATATATATTTTTTTTTAAGGAGAGTGTTACATTTTCCACCCCCTTAATTTTTATTGCATTAACTTTTTTATAGGTGGGAAAAAAATCACAGTGTGAGAGAATAGTATTTTGTCCGGCTGTTTTTAAAATGTTTCTGATTTTTTTTTTTTACTATAATTAACAGCTCACTCTATATAAGTTGGCTTATAAATATATCTAAGCCATCAATCTCCAAAACCACACACCATATAAAAAGTAAATAAATATTGGATTATTATACTCATCTATTCGGCAAGTACTTTTACCTAATATTATAGAATATATAAACACCCAAATAAAGCACTTCCAAATATGAAATCTTACTATTCCATTCTACCCGTTGTCGCTAACCTTATTTCTGCATCTTTTGTTGATCAGGAATACAGCGAAGATGACCTAAAATATGTCCACTACCCTGTCTCCAAAGAAGTCGTCACCAATGAACAAGTATTCAACGACATCGAATTTATAAACAACAAGAGAGTCATCAAGAGAGACGATGACGGTGACTTACAATTCGTCATTGAAAACCAAGAATCTTACTACACTGTCAACTTGGTCATTGGATCAAACAAACAAGAACTATCTGCACTATTAGACACCGGTTCTTCTGATTTGTGGGTTTTAGGTGTCTTTGGCGACAACGTCACTGCTTGTGATGCTTACTTGAACAATGCCGGATACACTTCCTCTAAAAAGAGAGGCTTAGAAAATGCTAGAAGAAGCAACATTCCTCACCATGTCATTCCATATGGTGAAAGTGATTTAGGCAGAGATGTTGTTGAGGATGAAGATATCTTCTTTGCTGACAAGAGAGATACTGAATATAGCTACTCTACTTACTACTACACCGAAATTGAAGGTGGTGCTGGTGCTTACTCTGATTTATACTCCACCCAAACTGCTTCTGGTAGTTCCTCCACATCTGCTGTTCAACAAGAAATCAACTTAGTTGAAGCCAATTGTGATGACTTTGGTGTCTTCACTCCTTCCAAATCTTCTTCTTTCAAGAAGAATAACACTGCTTCTTCATTTTCCATTGAATATGGTGATAACACATTTGCCAGTGGTATTTGGGGTTCTGATGAATTAACCATCAATGGTGTTTCTGTTGATGGTATGTTATTCGGTGTTGCCAACATTTCCAACTCTTCTAATGTTTTGGGTATCTCCTTCCCTCAATTAGAATCCAGTAACCAAGCTTCTTCTGACTCCACTGATGATACTTCTTTCTCATACAGCAATTTACCACAATTGTTGAAGCAACAAGGTTTGATCAACAAGGTTGCTTACTCCTTATACTTGAACTCTTTGGAAGCCACTTCTGGTGATTTGCTGTTCGGTGCCGTTGATGCTGCCAAGTACTCTGGTCAATTATACACTGTCCCATTGATCAACATTTACTCCAGATACTACTCCAAACCTATTGAGTTTGACATCACCTTGCAAGGTACTGGTTTTGTTTCATCCAGTGGTAAAACCTCCACTTTCAACACCCAAAACGTTCCAGCCTTGTTAGATTCTGGTACTACCTTGTTGTACTTGCCTCAAACTTTAGCTGATCTCTTCTCCAGCAAAGTAAGTGCCTCATGGGATGACAACTTGCAATACTACACCATGGACTGTCCATCTGACAGCGATGCCCAAAACTCTGCTTATGTCTTCCAAATCGGTGGTATCAACTACTACGTCCCATTATCCAACTATATCTTACAAACCTCTGACAAGGACACTTGTATCTTAGGTATCCAACCTCAATCCTCCCAATACTGTATCTTCGGTGACAACACATTATCCGGTTTATACATAGTCTACGACTTGGAAGATTACGAGATCAGCATTGCCCAGGCTGACTTCTCCGGTGCCTCCAACAGTGACATCAAAGTGATTTCTGATTCCGTTCCAGGCGCTTCCAAGGCTCCTAAATACTCAGACACCTGGACAGGTTCAATAACCCAATTAACAACAGAAACCAACAGCAACGCCTTGTTCAATGGTACAGTCAGCAACCCTTGGACTAAAACTAGTAGTGTATACTTCCAAAGCACTAGCATTAACACCCATGCCATGGAGGGCGGTGAGAATGATGGAAGCACAGTTACTTTGAGCTCACAAAGCGCTTCAGCCGGGGACTCAGCTAGTACTGCCACACAAACTTCTTCAGCTTCTTCAACTGCTGCTAAGTCATCTTCTAATTCTTCTAATAAAAAGAATGATGCTAATGGTTTGGTCAGTAATGATAATGCCAAAATGGGGTTGTTCCATGCTATCGCTGTTTTGATTATAAGTTTAATTTAATAGGTCCTTTATGTATAAAAATATAAAAGAATGTATAGCTTGAATATAAATCTTCTTTTACTTGTTGTAGTATAATCCTGTTTTGCTTTTCTTTAGCTTGCGCTTGATGACTAAATGGTCAAGGAAATCCTCCATGGTTATGTCATCCTCAGTTGTCGTTGAGGATCTTAATTTTGGAATGTTTCTTCTTGAATAATCAGGAAGAACAGCTATGAGCCACTCCTTGACGTCTGTTGGGGATACACCATTCGGACGTGCTTCTAACAATGACACTACTAGCTGCTCCATAAACACATACAACGAGTTTATCTTATCCTCCTTGTTGGCATCAATTTTTGGTTTCTTTTGGGTTGTTGGCTCATGCTCAACCACACGCTTTCTCTTCAGCGTTTCATGATGCAACTCGTTGTATCCATTCAAATCCTCGATTATCAAATAGTCATCGTTCTCAGTTCTGTGCAAAACCTTTGAATCCTCCCACTTTCTAAGCGCACTTTCAATCTCATGTTCGCCAAACGTTGTAAAATCAGGATGGACTTTTATTGTATGAATATTAACAGGATTGACCACACCTTCGCTGATCATAATCAAAAGACTCCCTTCCAAAATCGAACACCTCTCATTGATAACCCTTCCATCATCAAACTCCAACTCAACTCTCATAGTGCTTTTTTGACCATTAATACTCAACTCCTGGCCAGCATGCAAACTTTCATACTTCTTCATAACCTCCTCAACCCCCTTTCTTCTTCCTTCTAACAATCTCTCAACTAACTTGTTGCATTTAGTAGACTTTGGTAAGTTCCAGTATTCACCGGCCAACACTGCAAGTGAAACATCATCATCGGCATAAACGTGGGTCTTGAAATCATGTGTGTTCACCGCCATATCCAAAATCATTGTCTTCACTGCAGTGTCGGCATCTTCTGCAGAATCATCAATGCCGCCCTTGAAAAGAATCTTTAATAATAAAGTGAATGGATACTTCCAGTCGTCAAGGCTAGAATCACACAGAGAGAGCAAGTAATGGTGATAAATGGAAATAAAAGTTGTAAGGAACTTCTCCTTGTTGCTACCAGCAATGTTGTTGATCACTTGTAACATCACGCGTTCTTGTTTCACATACTGGTTCGTGTTGTACTTGACGAACTGCAAACCAAAAATCATATCACTAAGGTGTGTGTGCTGTTTGCATTCTCTAAGTGTTTCCTCAGAGTAAACCTTGTTGTGGAGATAATTGTTTTTGAACCAGGAGGATACGTTCTTCTTTCGGGTTTGCTTTTGATGAGTGGTGTTCAAACTTTGATCATTCGATATGTATGAACGAAACTTGTGCAAGGCTTCAAGGTCGCTATGGTCATCCAAATCAGACACAACCTTGTCGGTGGTGTAGAAACAGTAACTCAACAAGGTGAAGATATCAGAACGTTGGAGTAGTATGTTCAATATTGGAGAAAGAGCTTCTCTAAAAGTATCATTGAATATCGAGATCTTCAACTCATCTAACTTTGTGAATAAAGTGATGTAAATGTCTAAAAGCTTGGCGGTGGACATGATTGCAGCAGCAGCATTCGGCTCAACAATCTTTTTGTTCAAACTTTCCTTAAGATGATCAAAGAATGTGTTCCTCTTGGCCAACTTAATCTTTCCGGAAATACCATCAAAATACTTCTTAAGTCCTGCCAAAGTCTCTTCATTTCCTGAAAGCAAAATCTCATAAGCATAAGTGAACAAAATCGTAAACTTCTCCTCAACAATGATCCCCTTGATAACCTCCTGCTTGCTTTCAACGTTCTCTCCTTGGATATGGTTCAAGTATAAAGGATCTGTTTCCTTTGATTCTAAATGGTCCACAATTTGATCATAAATCTTCTCAAAATCAGTAAAGAACGAATTCCATTGTTTCTTAGTTTTTGGGTTTAATTTCTCAATCAACTCAAAAACATGTTGCTGGTACAAAGTCTTAACCTTGTTTGGCAAGAAATGTGTGACTATATCATTGGCATCACATAAATCCTTTGACCAGAAGGCAAAATCATGCATCTGACTCACATCAGAAGTGGAATGACTCGCATACTTGTTGCTGATCCATTTTTGGAAATTTTCATCGTAATTGAGGAGGTAATGTCTAATGTTCTTGATGAGATATTCATAATGCTGCTGATACACATCATATACCAAAGGACTCATGGCCGATGGGTATGCTGTATAAGCTTCCCTTAAGAAATCATAACTAATATCAGGATGGTACTGATTCATGACTATGTGAAGTAAGTAATAGCAGTGCTCAATTATGAGTTTGTAGTATTGCTCTTTCAGTTCCGCAGGCTTAATACCAGCTAAGCCTTTTTCTCTTGTTATTGTACGAGTGTAGAACTCTGTTGGTGTGAATAGCTTTGAAGTAATGGGCAGATCTTCAGTCAGTTCTCTGGGATGTTTTATATTCTTCAATTTTGGGTATTTTTTATAAAGTCTTTTGATGGTTGTCATATGGCTAACTGATGGTATCACCCATGTATGTGTATCGTTGTCATTTTGAGTTGGATTGTTATTGTATTTATTGTATGCTTCTTTGAAAAAAGTCAATGCCAATGCAGATGTTTCATTATCATCTGTCATATTGTTGGTATATGTGCTTTGGTTGTTGATTATGTTATCTCTGATGAACAGGTTGAGTGGGTGGTGGGTTTTTTTTGCTTTCTTTTGGTGTGTTTCTTATCTCGCGTTTGGAACACAAAGAGTCACGTGCAGTGGTCATCACAGATAAGCGCGTTTTTTTATTTTGACAAAAAAAAGAAACACTTCACATTTCTCAAAAAGGAAAATTTTTTGAGTAAAAGTGGAAAAAAAAAAATTTTTTTTGCTTCACCTATATTTTTTCCTTCTAGTATAAAAACGCGATGGAACATGACAAAATAAAAGTCTTTTGAAAAAATCGTATTAGAAAAAGTGTAAATACAAAAGTCCCTGCCAATTAAACACACTACAAGCTAACTAGAAGTTATTATTGTTTATATTTTCATTGATTTCACACACACATAGATTTATACACTCTTTTGGAAACAACCATTTACTCCTTTTTTTATCATTAATAATAATCAACCTTTTATTTTAAGTGATGATAGATTATTTTTTTAAATAGATTGTAACATATGATATAATACTAATAATTTATAGACTACAACGGTATCTGACATAAACGAATGTATTATTAATAGATAAAAACGATGTAATTAGGTTGCTCTTGATGTATAAAGTGTTGGGAAATCAACAAAATATTCATGATAATAATCATTCACAGTTTATAGCTTTTTGGCATTTTAAGATTCTTTTTTTTTTCTCTGATTTCGGAGATAAGCCACATCTTCCAAACGTAAAAATCGCGAAATAAAGATACCTCAAATCTTTATACTTTTCTTAAACTCTTTGTAAACTTTAAAAAGATTTAATATAAACCCTTGTAACACCCAATGTCTAAGAACAAGAAACATAATTTACCACATCTACAGCTTTATAAAAATAAAGTACCTCTTGAATTCATAAACACTCCAAATGTTGACGGAAGATTAGCAAACATACATCATCTAAATGATGGTATTTCTGCATCTCTACTCTTCACCATTTTATTCTCATCAGCCAAGGAATACATAAAATCATTTGTGGTGAGTCTTCCCAGTCCCAATGTTGTTGAACTCACATTTGAGGAAATATACAAAGATAATTATATGATCATAGTGTCCAAAGATCCTGCACAAAGAAATCTGTCATGGTATGGTGGTTGTTTTGGTACAGGTAACTTGAGTAGATCACAACCAACGTGGTGGGAAAGAAAGGTAAAAAGAATTAATGAAAAGAATGGCGTCCAGTTTGTGGAAGATTTGACTGCGCAAAGAAGACTTAAAAAGAAAATTACTAAAGAGAAACAATCAGAGTATGATGAGACATTGAAGAAGTTTGTCAAGAAAGATGGGAATGTGGATAAAGCAGAGTTATTAAAGACTTATGAGAATCTCAAGGCTTTGAAAAATGATACCAGTATGGAAAATATTCCTAAGCTTAATGTTGTTGAAGCCAACGATGTTGAAGAAATACAAGATGAAGAAGATTTTGTTTTAACTCTTGAAGAATACCTTTACTTAAAGTTATTCATTTCCAAAAACGCCAACTCTTTAAAGTTCATAGAAAAAGGTCTATCATTTAAGCCAGATATTCCACTGAACAAACTCATCATTGTTGAAAACCTTAAAAGAACACTTGTGAGATTTGTAGTGTATTCAACACTCAGAAACAAGGGCTACATTGCTCGTGAAGGTCTAAAGTTTGGTTGTGACTTCCTAGTATACGAAAGAAAAGGTCCTGTTTTTGAACACGCTCAGTATTCAATTGTCATTCGAGATTTGACACAGAACAAAGAAGACATAATGTCCACGGAGGACACCTTATCGAGATTAAGAATTATTTCATCGGCCAAAAAGAAAATGATCATGATGGATGTAGATTCCACTTATACTGACTCTGCCTGGAAGAAGATCGAGGAACGCTGGGAGGAGTTGAGTGATCACAAGGCATTGGAAAACTTGTTTTTGTCAACATTGACGAACTTTACTGTCAATCAATTATTAATAGAAAGATGGAATCCAGAAAGAAACAGAGAATAACTCAATTTTTATATATAACATCATTATAGAATCAGACTTTGCCATAGTATGCATCAATGGCCCAGCCACAGTCCCTCACACCCTTGGTTTTTAGTGTATACCCTTTGTTAATGTCATCGTATTTATCTTGCAAACTTGGATTGTTCTCTATGTATGGTTTTGAAATGCATATGGTGTCGATGACTACTCCCTTTTCTTTAACCAAACACTTCATTTGAGTGTCAGGGTATGGGCAAGGACAATCAACGACACTTTTAACACATTTGAGAGTTGTGGGACACAAGTAATCTTGACATTGTGTGTTTTTTAAGAATTTATCTTGATAGTCAATATCAACGTGTTCGTTATGTTGTGGCTGCTGTTGTTGTTGAAAGAAAAATGCGTGTATGTGGGATATAAGCAGTAATAATATTGTTATAAGTTTTAGAAGTAGAATGGCCATATTGAGTGGTGTTTGGGGATTGATTTCAATGTTATAGTTGAACACGTAGATTTTCCAGAAATTCTATCTTAAAGCATTTTGGTGTGTGTGTTGAAAAATCTGGCTTTGAAAAAAAATTAATGCGGAGATAACACTGTATATTGTGATAGAATGAGTGTAAGGAGATGTGATAGTATGAGTTATTATGAGTTGGTTTTCTATGATATTATAGGATCTATCAGTATTCTATGAAGGATGTCCTTATATATATGGACAATCCTTATCTATGGTTATCTCTAGGAGGGATTGTCTTGAGTGTTTTGTGCATCTCAGCCCTGATTATCGGAGATAATCTATCATATTGTTTCACAGTTAGTCACGTGATTAGTCGGTAACAACGGCTTTATAAAAAAAAGAGAACCCACACAACGACGCAACCAAGTCTGCCGATAAAACTGCTTATGAGAAGAGCAGTAGGCTGCAGAAATGCTGGTGTTACAGTGAAAATCACGCTCAAAATTGGATACTTTTTGTTGATGTTTGAGTTGAATCTGTAAATATGTTGGTTACGGATTTAAGGTAGACTCGGAGATAACAGGTTTCATAGTCTAAGTGTTAATTAATTAATTATTAATTAAAATGTAGACAAAATCCCCTAAAAATGAATCTCACTAAAATTTAAGGGGAGAATTATGCTGATGACAGCATGAAGGTATATGAATATAAAATGGTAAAATCCTTAAAATTTAATGTAGAATATTATGGCTAGAATAGTAACATAGATATGTAGAAAGTTATGTAAAACCCAGAATTAGAATAATATATATTAGATACATAATTTTAATATGTCAACAAAAAGATCCGATATCAAGGCCACCAATCAAGACTTTTTGGCAAATGAGTAACTTGTCATTACTTATTAGCAACTACCAACTGCTTCACTATTTGCCTCCAAATGTCTACCTTACGGCGAATAAGGATCAAATGGATGATACTGATAATACTAGACATACGGACAAGAATGTAAGCTTCCTGTGTTTTTTTTCTGCAGCCAAAAGAAAAAAAACCTTCATAGCAGCGTTAAAATATCAACGTATAATCAAACTATTTGCTATTAACAACGTACAACCCTTTTAATCAAACTTGTATTATGACTGTTCACACCGTTTACAATGGAACACTCACAATTGGGGGGATAGGAATTAATTAAACTCACAGCTGAAGCTAAACACAGCAACAATTCGGAAATACAGAAGGGACTAAACCTTATCTTTTGAGCGTTCAAGAAATCCTAAATTCAAGAAAAAAGTACCTCGTAATTTCAAGTGGGGAGAAAAAAAGAACACACTATTTTCAGGAGTCAGCCATATGTCAAATGAAAAAAAACGGTGACGTACATCAAAGACAAGTAGAGAAAAAAACACCCCCTATCATTATCAAAATATCTTGTTTACACAAGCTGAACTCTTGGGTGAAACGAACGGCAGAGATGACATAGGTTGATGGAAGGTTTTTTTTTGTAAAATTTTAAATTTAGACCTTAAAGTGTTTGAGTATTGCTGTGTGTAAGAAACACAACTACGGCGGTGTTTTAGAAAAAAAAATTAACTGACAGCAAGTGAAATTAAAACTTATTTATCAACACATTTTTTCCTAATTAGGATAAAATTGTTTGAGGAAGAGGAAGGATAAGGGCATAGAACAGATGAAGAGATTGGAGTCGTTCGATAAACAGGCTAAAAATAAAAAATAATAATCATTAATTAAATCGAACTTTTATCCATAATTAGACAGATAATCTCCAAGCCCTTGATTAACATGACATAAACAACAAATACTTGTAGGGCAGCAAGCTTTAAGAGAAGAAGTATTTGGCCAGTGTGGCTTCAGAAGTGTTTTAAAAAAATAAATTTTTCACTCCTTTAGCAACCCAACCCTCTTAGGAATGACGTTGGTGGGTGGAATGGTTTAAGAAAATTTCAGTAAACAAATGGAATTTTGTCCATGTTGTGTGGTACTTTCTAAGGATGTCGACGATGTTTTTTTAACACCCGCCGCTTCTAAAAATACACTTTGTCCACCCGCAAAAAACACGCTATTTTCTATTGTTTTAGGTTGGATTTTTTTTTCTCGAAAAACAACATGCAGGTTAAAATTAGTAAGAAAAAAAATTTTCGTCCTTTTCCAACAACTATATAAGCAACACTACTCTGTTTGCTTTTTTTTTCTTTATATTATATAGGTAAGTTTGTAAGGATTGGGCTTTAATTTAAAAATTAATAAAAAGAAGACCAGGTTTATACCATAAAAAAATACTACACTCGCTTAATCTTTTAAAAATGTTCAAACAAATTGCTGCTGTTTCCGGTGCCGTCGCCTTAGCCTCTGCTGCTTACAACGCCACTTCTACTGTTTCTGAAAACACCACCACTTTAGTTACTATCACTTCCTGTCACGACAACGCCTGTGAATTAACCACCTCTGCTGCTTTAGTTTCTATTGCCACCGTTACTGTTGAAGGTACTGTTACTGAATACACTACCTACTGCCCATTAACCGGTGCTTCTTCTACTGAAACTCCAACTGTTGTTGCTTCTACTACTGCTAAGGCCAACGCTACCGTCTCCACTGAATCTGAAAACGGTGCCGCTAAGGCTTTACCAGCTGCTGGTGCTTTAATTGCCGGTGCTGCTGCTTTATTATTATAAGTTTCTTTTGTCTAGACAAAATATTCTTTTTATAATAAATCAATGTAATACCTACAATTAAAAAAAATTTCAACTTTTATTTCTTTTAGAAGTAAACTAGTATAACTAAAGTTAGTGTACATGTGTTTATTTGATGGGCAATCATTTTTATTATGATTAAACATGGAATACTGTATGGTAACCTAACTTATTTTTCATTTTCTTTTCTTTTTGCTACAAAAAAAAGATTTGAATTTAAAAGTAACACCAAAAAACAAAAATTATAAAATAAAATTTTATATATCAACAAAATTTTAAATTTTAAAATAAATAATCTTTTATTTTATAAGAATCATATGTTTATTGTTGCTTTTTCAAAATTTCATTTCTTAATTATTTAAAGGGGAAGGTTCATGTTGAAGAGTTAGAAGTTATTCAAAGTAAAAAAAAAAATAAAAAACTCAAAGAAAATGGTAGAATTAAGCAGTAGTTGTAGTCAGTGTCATTGCTTATTTGCTGTTATGACTACACTGCTTTTTTAGGTCACTTACTTGATTTAAGTTTGGTCTGTCAAACTTTATTTCGATTTCTACCTTCCATATAATGCTACTATATGACCTTGAATAAGGATTAAAGTTTGTCACTGCTAAATGAAAAAATACAAATAACTACTTAACAAAGATGTAATCCTCAGTCTGAGTGAAGATATTATCTACAACTATATAATTTTACTTAATTTTTTTGAAAATAAAAAAAAACAACAAAATGAATGAGTTAATCTTCAAAAATTAAAGAGAATTTATTGGCAAATTTATGCATCTGTTGATTAAAACTCTTTAAAGCATTTCCTCCAAAGCTTATATAACGAAAACTTATGTTTGTCCAATAAGGGAAATAATTTTAACCACTTTTGCCCAAGTGAAAACAGTAGAGAGATATAGGAATAAGACTAATCCTTTCCACTCTTTCTCACAGTGGGTTGCTGTAGTAAGAAAATATTGCTGCTTCTTTAAATTCTCAGCTTTACTAGAGTAAAAGAACTTTTCATATAACATTATATTTTTTCAAATATTTTTCAGACGTTTTGTCACGTGACAAACGCGAACTCTTTTTTTCAAAAAAATTTCCTAGCATTTTTTGTTTGGTGTTTTTTTTTTTGCATATTTTTCAACCTATAAAAAAAGTTCTATTAACTTTTTAAAAAAAGAAACCAAACAACAATTCTATTTTCGCCAAATGCACATTAAAAGCAAGGATTTACCAGCTGTTTATAACAAACTCCTGCTTCTGACACACTCCCAAGCATGCGGTGTGATCATCTTTGTATCTTGTCTAGACCTAGATTCGATAAACTCAGCCAAAATGCTATCACTTCTTTTGAAAAAAGATTTGGTTCAACTCCAAATCATTCCAGTTACTGGGTATTCTGATTTAAAAGAGAAGTTTTCTAAATTAGATGAAAGTGCCAAAATTGTTATATTCATAGGATGTGGAGCCATGTTGAATTTAATCCAATATTTACCCCCAGACGTAGATGATGAAGAAGATGAAGCAGAAAGAGATGTAACATCTGTCACTGAAAGAACTTTTTACATATTTGATTCTCATAGACCTTGGGATTTGAATAATTTGTTTGGAAACGATAATATTTATTGTATAGATGATAATGAAGATGCGTTCACCGAACTTATAGACATAAAAAACATTTTTTACAAGTATACGGAGATGGAGGATGATCCAGAATTAGACTCCGAAAATGATGATTCTGATGCGGATCTTTATGATAACATGGATGAAGAGGATTATGCAGTAGATGAAGAAGAGGAAGGTGAAGTCAATCCATTGAAAAGATCAATTACTGAGAAGGCAATTTATAGAAAACAAGTTAAGAAAAAAAGAACACATTTTGTTGATTTGCAAATAAAACTGGATAAGTACTATCAACAAGGAACTTTTATTAAATCGTGTTTGTCCAGAACAATATATTTACTATCCAAGAAGCTGGGACATGCCAATTTACAAACACTTTGGTTATACATCACAAGTGTTACTTCTTTGGAAAGAATAGCTCCACAAATCACATACAACTTAAAGCCAGAGCTTGATAAGGAAATTAGTATAATGACCAACATGAAGAATATGGGCAGCAATGCTTCTAAATCAAAGGATCAAAAGACTGCTGATTCATTTGATATCGATATAGAAACAGATTACCATCTATTCTTGCTGAGGCAAACATCTCTTTTGGATTCATTTTTATTGTCGAATTATTGCAATGCCAAAATGCAACTATGGCATGAAACAGGAAAGAAAAAACTTAATTCTATGTTTGCCAGAATGGGTATTTCCATCATTGAATCTAAGAAGAATTGGTTATATTTAAGTTCTAATATTAAGGATAAGCTGACCAAGATTATGGAGGATAATCTTCCATTTTATGGATTACAAGATTTAACCAAAAAAGGGTTCATAAAGAAAAATGGGTTCAAGAATGAATGTTCAGCTAATGACTTTGTGGAGGCAATTGTGGCTTTATTGGAGATCAACATCAAAACTGGGATTTCAGAACAATTGCTGAAATCTTTGAATGTGCCTGAAGGTGTTAAAGGAGAGTTAGATGAGACACAACTTCCAATTGATGAGATGTTGGCAGAAAGATCCAAGAAGTGGGTGGAAAATTTCTGGCAATGTTGGGATTGTTTGAATGAGAATTCTAATCAAAGTATTTTAAAAAAGGGGATGATATTTTCACATCTAATACAAAAACAGATTGTTAGTAGAGGTACAGAATACATTGAAAGTAGAAGTATCAAACACATGAAGAACTTCAGACTTTGTGTGTTGAAAGATGGGAATGATTTACAGCTTTACAAACATCCATTGACTTTACTGAAACTAGGTGATTGGTTATTGGAATGTTGTTGTGAATCATCAGATGACAAGACTCTTTTACCAATGGTCATTGCAGCTTTTGATAATAAAACTAATACTTATTTGTGTGCAGGTATAGCACCTAAGTACCCACTAGGGATGGTTGTGGCAAATCCAAACAGAGAAGTCATTCCAAACAAATTTGGAGTTGCATTCAGACAAGTTGTTGCAGATACCAATGCAGGTGTGAGAATGGAGTCTTTTGATTCAACAGTTATAGAGGTTCAAAAGGATGATTTCTTGCCATTCTTGGAGACATTGAGTTTAAGTGATTTTTCCAACGACAAGGGGATTAAGAGATGATAGTGGTTGTAGTGACGATAGGAATTACCGGATTAGGAAATATCGCTTGCCGGGAATCGTTGTCCATGGATTTGCCTAATAAGGTTATTGCAAGCGCCAAATAAATATAACTTTTTTTTTTTTTGAAAATCATTTTTTAGCTACAGAAGATGTGCTAGTCAATTGTCTAACTAAATTAGTGTAGTGGAAATAATTAGTAAGTAAAAAGCTTTTCATCTTATCGTTAGATCTTTCAACTGTGTTTTTATTTGACGTAGTCTACACTCAAACAGTGGTGTAAACATTGACGATAAGAAGACTTTGATACCATTTTTCTTCCCTTAAGATAATTTTAAAATATTTTTGCAAGTAGCCCTTCAATTTTTTTAAAAAAAATTATAAGATTTAGACGATGATTAATCAGCTGAATCGCAGCTGATTGCGATGATTCAATTTTATACTGAATTTGTCAATCTACAAGCACGTAAAATTACGGCTGATGCTTTTCTTATTTATTTATCTTTTCATCTAATTAGAAAATTCAGGTTATTTATACAAGATCCACCTTAACTGAATGATCCAAACTCTTTTAATACACTCCTTTATTTTTAAAACAATCAACTTTGTTAATGCGGCAACCAAATAAAAACTCATTTAATCATGTTCGACATTGAAAAACAAGAAAAAAATCAAGTCAGCATCAACAACCAATCCTTAAGTTCAACCGACATAGTCGAAACAGACACCACTGTTTCCAAATGGCAAGATTTCAAGGATTCCTTCAAAAGAATTGAAATGGATGAACTTGACCCTAATTTAACCGATGCAGAAAGAGTCGCCATTGCCACAGCCAGAGTCCCACTAAAAAGACATTTGAAATCCAGACACGTCCAAATGATTGCCATTGGTGGTGCAATTGGTACTGGTTTATTCGTTGGGTCTGGTGCTTCTTTAAGAACTGCAGGTCCAGCTGGTTTGCTTATTGGTTATGCTATTTCTGCATCTTTCATTCTATGTATGATTTGTGGGTTGGGTGAAATGGCTGTTGAGTTCCCAGTCTCAGGAGGATTCACTACGTACACTACCAGATTTGTTGATGATTCATTTGGATTCGCTGCCAATTTCAATTATGCATTGCAATGGTTGGTCATTCTTCCATTGGAAATTGTTTCTGCTTCCATCACTGTCAATTATTGGGGTACTCCAAAGAAATACAGAGATGGGTTTGTTGCCTTATTCTGGTTGGTTATTGTATCCATTAATTTGTTTGGTGTTAGAGGTTATGGTGAAGCTGAATTCTTCTTCTCTTCATGTAAAGTACTATTAATCATTGGATTCATTATCTGTGGTATTTGTTTAGTTTGTGGTGCCAGAGGTCCATACATTGGTGGTAAGTTCTGGCATCATCCTTACGGGGCCTTTGTTGGTGATACTGCAGGTGCCAGATTCAAGGGTACCATGTCTGTTTTCACATCTGCAGCATTTGCCTTTGGTGGTTCTGAGATGGTTGGTTTAGCTGCTGCTGAAACTGATAACCCAAGAAAGGCCATTCCAAAAGCTACTAAACAAGTCTTCTGGAGATTGATGATCTTCTACATGGTTTCATTAACTTTGGTAGGTCTATTAGTTTCCCACAAGGATCCAAGATTAATTGGATCCTCTTCTGCAGATGCTGCTGCCTCTCCATTCGTCATTGCATTAGTTTCTCATGGTATCAAGGGTTTGCCATCCTTGTTCAATGTTGTCATTTGTATTGCTGTTTTATCTGTTGGTAATTCGTCTGTCTATGCATGTTCCAGAACTTTGGCTGCCTTCTCTGAACAAGGTTACGCCATGAAGTGGATGAACTTGGAATACATTGACAGATCTGGAAGACCATTAGTTGGTATTATTATTACTTCTATCTTTGGTTTATTAGGCTTTGTTGCTGCTTCTAACAAGGAAGGTGAAGTATTCAATTGGTTATATGCACTATTTGGTTTGTCATCACTGTTCACCTGGGGTGGTATTTGTTTATGTCACATCAGATTCAGAAGAGCCTTGAGTGCACAAAACAGAAGCATTAAAGACTTGTCATTCATTTCACCAATGGGTGTCATTGGATCTTATTACGGATTTGTTATGATTTTGTGTGTGTTGATTGCAGAATTCTGGGTTGGTGCTTGGCCACATGGATACAAGGAAATGTCCAGCAGTGCCATTGCCACTAACTTCTTTGAAACTTATTTGTCGTTGCCAGTATTATTAGTTGCTTATGTAGGTAGAAAGATCTATAAAAAGGAATGGAGAATCTTTATTCCATCCACTGAAGTAGACATTGATACTGGTAGAAGAGAAGTTGACTTAGTTGCCATGAAGGAACAAATAGCATTAGAAAAGGAAGAAATGGCTAAGAAGAACATCATCTTGAGATCTTACTATTTCTGGTGTTAGCTTATATATATTCTACGTTAATAATTAGTGACTTGCTGGTCAAGTTTAGATATTATTTGAGTGTCTGTGGTTTGATAGTAGTACAGCAGCTACTATAGCTATAATAAAATTGTTTACATATAAATAAACTAAAAAAAACAATTAATATACTTTTAAGGGAATAAGTTAATCGTTTTATATGTAAACAATTGATTGAAAATATTTAAATAAGTCACGTGTTTTAGTGTACACACATGCTAACGTTTTAATTTTACAAAAGGAAATCATTTTGGCGTGTAAAGAGTCTTTTGAGGTTTTCCCCTCAATTTTTTCTTTTCAAATTCTTGTGTAACGGTATCATTCTATCTTCAAGCATCAAGTTGTATTATAAACACACAGACCAAAACAAAACATACCTACCATGTCTGACACAGAAGCAAGCTTTGATCTGATAGACACTCCAAAAGAAAAAAAGAACATACCTTTGAACGACAGAAACATCTTGTCTCTTTTGAAATCACCTTTAAAATCTGATGTTAAAACAAAAAACCCTACTCGTATGATCAAAAAAAGCTATGGTCTATTGGAAAATAAGAAAGAAAACGTATCTTTAGAAGATAGCAACAAAATTATACCACCATTTATAAATAATCAACGAGTCACCAGGGCTAAGAAAAGATACATAAGTGATATTAGTGTTTATACGGATTTAAACACTGAGTCATTGATCAACAACACTGGCAATGCATCGCTGAATAACACTTTTCTGAAGAAGCTTTCCAACAAAATACTGAATACCAATCAACAAACAGATGATCCTAAGATTATTTTAAACTCAATAGAAGCCAAATCTGCCAACAAGGACACCAAAAGAAAAAAGGCCAGCGACTTGCTTGTGTTAGGTCAACAGTGGGATATCTCCGTTGCAAAGAAGTGTAACAATAAAACAGAAAGATTCAATAAACATTTGCAAGTAACGAAAAAAGGTGCATTTAAGTATAACAAGGTGTATGATGATAGAGAATACAAGCCTAGCTTCCGTGTGACGCCTAGATACCCACAAGGAAAGAAACAGTTCCATGAAAGAGTCTTGTCGTTCAATGGTGTTTGTCTTATGAAGGAATCGTTAATGAGAAGGATTGGCCAATACGGAAACCAGTTTGATATAATTTTAAATGAGACATTGGATAACATGTACAAGCGTTGATAGTGTTCTCAGTAGCAATGTAGTGAATCCTTTCCAGTATTTTATAATGTGCATATAAGTTACCCGAAAGTTTACTGATTATTACCTAAAATGGATACAGCCATGTTTTTCCATGCAAAATTCCAGCTGTGCCCATATTTTTTGGTGCGCCGAAAACATTTAACCACCTTTTTTTTGGGATTAACGCCCCCCTTTGATTATTAACATCTGGATGTTCTCATAAGTTTAAATGATTGAAGGAATAGATTGTATGCAAACCAAACAACACCTTCATTAGAATTATATATAAATATAGACAAATATGAATATTGTAAAACTACAAAAGAAGTTCCCTAACTTAAACCAGGACTCCCTTTTCCAATCTATAGAAAAGTTCATGACTATAGACTCTGAGGACAAAGGATACATCACCAAACAAGAAGCCATCACTTCCATCAAAGATCATTCTTATGACACTGTTAGATTAGCCTTGAAAAACGATGTTGACTTAGATGCCACTGGTAATGTTGAATTAGAAGATTACATCCAATTAATTTCCAAGCTTCAAGACAAAAAAGACAACATTGGCAGTGTACCAGTAACTTCCTTCAAAGGAATTCCTGTCAACTCCAATGCTCAACAAACAAGCTCTCCATCCATTCCAAAGAACACCACCGGTCCAAGCTCTGGGTTTGGTCAAAAGATTGTTGTTGGTGGTAGCACTTCTGGTTCTCAACACACAATCAATGAAGAAGAAAGAAGAGAATTCACCAAGCACATCAATCAAACCCTTGCTGATGATCCAGACATAGGTCATTATTTACCTTTCCCAGAAGATAACTTCCAAATGTTTGATGATTGTAGAGATGGGTTGGTCTTGTCCAAGTTGATCAATGATTGTGTTCCAGATACCATTGATACAAGAGTTTTGAACAAGCCAAAGAATGGCAAACAATTGAACAACTTCACCGCTGGTGAAAATGCCAACATTGTTATCAACTCCGCCAAGGCCATTGGTTGTGTTGTTGTCAATGTCCACCCAGAAGATATCATTGAAGGTAGAGAACATTTAATCATGGGGTTGATTTGGCAAATCATCAGAAAAGGATTATTAAACAGAGTTGATATCCAATTACATCCTGAATTGTACAGATTGTTGGAAGATGATGAAACTTTGGAGGAATTCTTGAGATTGGCTCCAGAAAAAATTTTGTTAAGATGGTTCAACTACCACTTGAAGAATGCTGGTTGGGAAAGAAGAGTCACCAATTTCTCCAACGACGTCAAGGATGGTGAAAACTATACCGTTTTATTGAACCAATTGGACTCCTCATTGTGTTCATTAAGTCCATTACAAACTTCTGACTTAAACTCAAGAGCCGAACAAGTTTTGGAAAATGCCGAAAAGTTGAACTGTAGAAAATACTTAACTGCCAAGTCTTTAGTTTCTGGTAATCCAAAATTAAACTTAGCCTTTGTAGCTCACTTATTCAACACCCATCCTGGTTTGGATCCAATTGAAGAATCCGAAAAGCCAGAAATCGAAGACTTTGATGCCGAAGGTGAAAGAGAAGCCAGAGTATTCACTTTATGGTTGAATTCCTTAGATGTAGATCCACCTATTGTTTCCTTATTTGAAGACTTAAAGGATGGTTTAGTTTTGATCGAAGCCTTTCAAAAGATTATCCCAGGTATACAAATTGCATCCAGAAGAGTCAACAAAAAACCTGAAAATGGTTCAGAGTTGTCTAGATTCAAACAATTGGAAAATAACAACTACGTCGTTGACTTAGGTAAAGAAAACCAATTCTCACTTGTTGGAATTGATGGTTCTGATATTGTTGATGGTAATAAATTGTTAACTTTAGGTTTAGTCTGGCAATTGATGAGAAGAAATATTGATTTGACTATGGCTGAATTATCCAGTGGTAAACCATTGTCTGATTTGGATATTATGAAGTGGGGTCAATCTTGTGTCACCAAGGGTGGTAAGTCATCGTCCATAAGAAACTTTAAGGATACATCATTACAAACTTCCCATTGGTTGTTGGATATTCTAAATGGCATTGCCCCAGGTTATGTCGATTACTCTTTAGTATATGCTGGTAAAACTGATGAAGAAAGATATGCTAATGCCAAGTTGGCCATTTCTATTGCAAGAAAATTAGGTGCTTTGATTTGGTTAGTCCCTGAAGATATTGTCGAAGTCAGATCAAGATTGATCTTGACCTTCGTTGCATCTTTGATGGCTTTGAAGAAGTAAAAAAAAAAAGTATTTGATTGTCTGAGCTTTATATAAATGACTTGTTTAACTATTAAAAAAAAGGAAATTTACCATAACGTTGTTTTCATTGTTGATCAAACCTTTCTGGTTTCTTTAATTTGATCCTTGAGCTTGACATCCCATTCATCTCTTAGGTTCTCAAAGTATAACTTGATCAACTTGACTTCATCCGGTGTGTGTTGAGTACTCTTGTCACATACTAGATATTCCTTACCAGTTCTTGTAGTAGCTGAACCGTACTTAACTTCTTTATCCAAAACAGAAGCGTTGCTTGTGGCACAATGAGTCAAAGCATTGGCAGCCTTGTACCCACTGATGTTGTGCCATGGAGAGCCTAAAAATCTGGCAACATAAAAGATAGATAGCATACCAAAGTATGTGAATATGTTCAAGAACTTGAAGAATGAGTTGGATGTGAAAATACCAGGATGAGTTAAGTATTGGTCAATACCTTTTTCTTCTAATTCCTTGTATGTAGCATAATGAAGAATATCAACTAATCTTTTAGAACCTTCATAAGATGCATCACTCTTTAATAATTGTAAATCTTCAAAGTCTAAGTATTCTGGGTTGGACATCAAACTGCTGACCCAGATCAACTTACACTTACCTTTTTGTAATAATGGCTTTAATTTATGTATCAAATAATAAGGACCAAAGACGTTAACTTGGAATACTAACCCCATGTCGTCACCTGATTTAACACCAACTCTTTGTATCTTATAGTGTGGGTTAGTAACAGCTTCTACGGGACTGGCTAAAATTTCCTTGATGGCACCAATCCAATCGATGCCGTCGTATACACCTTGAGCTGCATTGACAAGGAAGTAATCGATTTTGTCAAATTTTTTACTCAGTGTGTAGTAAGCATCTAAAATGCTGACCATGTCAGTAAAATCAACTAATAAGTAGTCGAAACTCAAAACACCACTTCTTTCAAGTTGAGAGTGATGCTTGTTGATTAGCTCAATACATTCTCTAACTCTTGGAAGGGTTCTTGAAGTGACAACAATGGTGATGTCCTCAGAAAATGGGATTTTCTCCAATAATCTGTATGCAATATTCAGACCTAAGTTGCTGTTTGTACCTGTGATAACTGCTACTTTAGACATGTTTTATTACTTTTTGCTTTGGTTGTTTTAGTTGTGCTAGCCGGTGTTTTAGTTTATCCGTTTGTGAAAAATCTCTTTATGGATTTTATATGGAAATTCCCTTCGTATACATTTACTCAAGCAAGAATCACGTGATCACCGGATATAACATAATCCATTAATTAAACAACTTCTTTTAAAAAACATTGCCATATATAGTCTTACATTCTTAGTTCATCTTCTGGTAAGTTGATAGACATTCACAGCCACATCCTGATGGACAAGCATCCATTCCACAGTCCCACCATGTCTTTGCACATTCAGAGTGGGTGATACATCCACACTTGTTGCAAACAAATGATCTCTTCACCACTGGCTCATCACATATTCTACATATAATAAACTGGTTATCCTTCACATTTTCTGTTTGTACTACTTCCAATCCCTTGAACAAGTCTTGTTCATCCATGCTAGACACAAACTTTTCATCTGAGTTTTCATTAACGTTGAATCTCAGTATATTTGATCTTTCAGATTGTAATCCCCAAGTGTATAACATGTCTGCATATCTTTCTCTGTACTTAACAAACTTGGCTTCTTCTTCTGGGTTCAGCAAGTTCAACCTATCAAAGATAAACTCTCCAGTTGATGGGTAGTAAACATTGCCGTTATCCATAAGGTCATTCTTCAGAACTTCAATTTTCAAACTAGGTATAGCGTCATATGGTAAGTTGTTGGAAAAGTTACTATGAATCGATCTAGTACTTTGAGAGTAAACAGAATTTTGTCTGTTAATACTTTCTCTTGATAGACTTAACTTATGCATGCTACTAGACTCATTCTCAGCCTTTGCACAAAACTCATCAAAGGTTATATCTCCAGAAACAAATTCCGGATTTTTATCACTGTTTACACCATTTCTATAATGTTTTCTTCCTGGAGAAACCAAAATACATGCCATCATTGCCAACATTTGCAGGTTATGGCATTTTTCAAAGTACTTAAATATCTCAGTGATCAATTTTCTTCCACCATCGTAGTCATAACTCCAGTCTTGTTGTCTAGAAGAATCCTTTGATCTTGATTTCAGCATATCACCAATAAGTTCCCAACTAATAGCAACGTCTTCTTCATTCAATTCCCTTGCTACATCTGCATTATGCTTACAAACCAGTGGTAGAGACTCACCTTGGGTCTTATACTTAATAGCAAGTTGTTTCTTATCTGGAATCAAAAAGCTGTAATCTTTGATAGTCACTGTATTTTTTTCAGTAATAGCAACTTCAGGCACATCGTTGCTAGGCATGGTTTGATTGGCAAATACTGGCATTTTAGTTCTGAAAGTTATGTCGTTTTTTAACAAATTTTCCCATTTGTCTTCACTCTTATTCTTAGCATGATCCATGATCAATCCATCAATTTTCTTCTCACTTTCCTTGCTCTTCAAAGCTAAAGATTCCAAATATGTTTTAGGCTTATTTTCACTGCCACTATCAACACCACTTGTGGAAATGGAATCAATGTCAGACTTCTCTTGTTCTTGCTTATTGAATCTTCCAAATCCTCTCATGGCACCGGCACTGGCATTGATAATTTTATCTTGCACTTTTCTTTGTCTATCTGCATTTGTGGATGTGAAAAAACATACCAGTTGTCCAGTATGTGAGAATACAGCACCACAACCTTTTGGTACAGGTGTACTATCAAATGATTTATGTGAAACATTGTTCTTTATGAAATTATGTTCTTTGTGAGCATCGTCTACATCATCGGAATCATCACTATCAGAACTGTTAACACTTATGGCTTCGTTCTCACCTTCATTCTTAATATTAGAGTTCCAAATATCTTCTTCGTCAAATCCAAGGTTTTTCATTATGTCATACTCTGCAATATCAGGATTGATTTGAAGTATATCTTGTGGATTGATATCAACTTTCTCACCAAGCAGGTATTTGAGCATAGCTTCCAATGAATTTTGTTTGTGCTCAGCATAAATACCCCCAATCTTTCTAACTTCTTGAATCATATTCAGTCTATCTTCGTTTGTAATTTCTCTACTTTCTTCTATGTTAACAATTGGTGCTCCACGCTTTGGGTAAGTTGGCTCAAAATGGAAAATAGCTCTTACAAACACTGACTTGTTTTGTTTAAGACTGTTCCAAGGACCATTCAAAGAAACTACAATGTCACCGGTTGATACAGAAATCTTTTCAAAAGAAACCATATCAAGCTTCTTACCAACAACTGCAACTTCTTCACCAAGGTTTTTGTATAAACTGGAAAATCCATCTTGGTCAACTAAATCATCAAATGCATCGTTATCATTAGTGTTATTGTCATCATCAACTCTCACACCACTTAACCAGGATAAATGATCAATATCATCCTTGACTAGTCTTCCACTCTTTGTTGTGAAATTTTCTTTTGGGAATTTGTATAAGACATCTCGTCCCTTTAATTGTTTACCACTGAACTTCACATCCTTGGAATAAGTCTTGTATGCATAATCCGTTAGTGGTGTGTCCAGAACATCTTTTCTTGTAAAGTTAACTTTTTTATAAACATTTTCAGCAATTGGCCATAGTCTCAAATCTGAATCATTAGACCATGTTACCAGCTGGAATTCTCTATCATCAATGCCTGAATCTGTATGTCTTGATCTCCACAAAAAATCTGTTATTCTATCTGTATGACCTCTGAATAGGTAGACTGGCGCCAGCTTGGCTGTACTCTCCTCGTTATTCAAATTTGCCAAATATGCACTATTATTTCCACCAACCATCGGCAAGGCACATAAACCCTCACCAAAGGGCAGGTATCTACCTCTCCAAACAGGAAAATCTGTGACTACAGTTTGTTTTTCATATTGGTTGCCATTGGTGATCAAATCCTGAGTTTCATAGTTCCATATTTTGATAGTCCCATCAAGCGAACTACTCATCAATTCATATTCATTATTAGGATTGAAGGAGATGTTGTTGATTCCTCTATTATGTCCTTTCAGCTGTATGAACGGAGCTGTTCCCTTTCTTATATCCCATAAAGAAACATGGTTCCCATGAGAAGATGCCAAGACGTTTCTGTTCTTCAAATTCCACTTCACTTGAGAGGCTGATTCTTTCCAATCTGAAGTTTTATAAACTGGGGTTCGCGAATCTCTTAAATCCCATGCTAAAACTTGTGTGTCAACACTCGCTGTGCTCAGCATGTTGTGATCATGAGGATGCCAGTTTATATCTGTGATAGCTCTATAATGTGCATGCAATGTATGTTCTATTGCTGTTGTGGCATTTCTCATAAGATTCCAAATCAATGCCTTTTGGTTGGATGTGGAAATAACCCAAGTTGAAGTTTGTGGGTGTGGGGAGTATTGAACATCAGCAACTTGCCAGGGGGTTTGATGTTCTAAAAAACGTGGAGGTTTGTAAGGATCATCAAGATCTAGTACGTAAATACCACTTTTGCTGGCCATGACTACGTCCCTTCCAGAAGGAGCTATAGTTACTGCGTTTATCCCACCGTCAACTCTCAAAGCTAACGACTTGGTGAATGTTGAAGAAGGGGAGTAAGCCCCTTCACCAACAAATGACTGTCTGTTGTTCAATATGTTTTCCGACATATCAATGCTTGTGTTGTGTGGGGATTATATCGAATTTGATAAAACAACAACTTATAGAAAGGTTCGAAAGCTGAAAATACTTAAAAAAAGGTGAACTACGGTTAAACGCATATCATCAAGAAAAACACGTGACCTCCAATAAGCAAGAACTTGCAATTAACTATAATCTCAATCAACTTAATCCTATATTCTTCTTAATTATTAATAAAGTCTTTTTCAAGTATATAAATAGTCTATTCTTCAACAACAGCCTTGTAAACTGGTTCAAATGGAGCATCGTATCCGGTCCATATCTTGAATTGGGCAATACCTTGGTATACCAACATCTTAGCACCTTCAACAACAGTCCAGCCATAAGTTTCCTTAGCTAGTTTCATTATTGGGGTGTATGGTGGCTTGTAAGCAGCTTCCAACAAGGTAGGTGAGAACAGTTGACTCTTGTGTCTACCTAAGATGACATCCAACTTCTCAACCATACCTGGATCCAATGGCTTATCAGCTGGAACACAAGATACAGCAACACTGATAGATTCCTTAATATTGGCAATATCTTCGACACTGTCAATGACTTCAATTCTCATTCTTTCCGGCAACAAATTCTTCAAATCATGTAATTTAGAAGTGGTTCTATTAATCATGTATACCTTTTGACAACCCAATTGATTCAAAGCATAGACAGCAGCTCTGGAAGTACCACCAGCACCAACAACCAAACCGGAAACAGCTTCAGAAGAAACTTTGCTTGGAACACCAGCGGAGATCAAGGCTCTGTAGATACCAATCCAATCAGTGTTGTCACCTCTAAACTTACCATCACCTAATGGAATAACGGTGTTAACAGCACCAATAACTTGAGCAGCATCAGACAATTCATCCATGTACTTGATAATATCAAGCTTCAATGGAATAGTGACAGCCAAACCACCTAAATCCTTTCTGGTCAACAATTCACTGGCAACCTTTTCAATGTCGTCAGTTTCAAATTTGCCGAATTCAAATGGAAGACCTAGTAAATCATAACCTGTGTTATGAAGAGTTGGTGATCTGGAATGACCAATTGGGGAACCAACAACAAATGTCTTCTTTTCCTTAATGGAGTTGATGACAGCGTATAATTTGTTTATTTCCTTGACAGTCAATTGACCTGGGGCAGAAGCAGATGGCAAGTTCTCAGAAGTAACAGGAGTCAAGAAATCATTGATGACTCTAGAGATTTTACCAGGGTCACCCATGTTGATGGCAATCAATGGCTTGGTGCCCTTATGAGCAGATCTGAAAGTTTCCAAAGCCCAGTTGTCCTCCAACTTGGTGGCCATACCAACAAACTTGATCACATCAACACCTAGCTTTTCAGCCTGAGCGTATCTCATTTCCCATTCCGGATCGTCCCACTTGTAGGCAGAAGCAAAGTCGTGGTGGGAAGCAATGACCAAAGTGTTTTTACTTCTTTCTTCCATAACAATCTTGTGGACTTCTTCAGGCATGGTCAATTCTAAGTCGATGTATTCAACAGCAGATCTGATGGCAGCTCTATACAAAGAAATAACTTGCTTCCATTGACCGTCTGGGAATAAACCACCTTGGGATTTGGTTCTGACAGTGAAGACAATTGGTAAGGAGTTGGTAGCCATTCTCAAGTATGATAATTGTTTCATGACAAAGTCTCTGGAGAAATCAACCAAGTGATCAACTCTTAGTTCAACAGCATCACAACCATAAGTAATAGCCTTTATGGTGTCAAAGTCTTGATTGAATAAATTGTCAAAAGTCAAACAAACGAATCCTGATCTTCTAGTCTTGGGAAATTCAGTCAATTTTTGGCCAGTGATTCTCTTACAAAAAATTTCGAAGGATCCCTTCAATCTCAAAAATTCATCCTCATCATGACAATGTGGAGATCCAAAGACATAATTGGAGTAATTGTAGTACCAGCTTTCTCTTCTGTTCCAAACAGCTCTGATGTCTTCAACGTAAGCAGGTCTAGTTGGGTCTTGTAATAAGAAATTGACAGTCTCATCAATGTCTCTGTGAAGATGTAATACCAAACCATCATCTTGCTCAATGAAGTTCTTTAGAGCCTCTCTGCTGGCTTCTGATTCAACAATACCACCACCAGTAGACAGAATGTATCCCTCATTACCGTATTTGGTCAAACAGTCCTTGAACACCTCAGTTTCTTTAACTCTGAAGGCATCCCATCCGTGCACAGCAACAAATTCTTTAATACTCTTGATTTCGGAGCCAGGTTCCAAATTACAGAATCTGGTTTCAAATTCATGGTCTAGGTCCAACCATTGGTAGTTCAAACAACGGGCAGCCCACTTTGAGAAGGTGGTTTTACCTGCAGCTCTCATACCAATGATGACAATACTCTTCTTAACAACAGGACCGTTGACTAGAGCGTTAGATGAATTTAGTTTTTGTGCTGAGATAGGCCTAAGAGGCTCAGCACCATCAAACTTGGCACCTAAGTGGGTGTGTAAAACATCCCACCAACCTGGCCAAGTCTTTCCGGTCGTTCTTCTCTCAAGAATTCTAACTGGGGTGTTGGTGTCGTTCTTGACTAAACCAGCCAATAAGGAGAAACTCATGGCAACTCTGTGGTCATCATAAGTGTCAATTGGTTCTGGAGTCTTCAAGTCAGAAATGGATTTCAAACCATGAACTTGAATACCATCGGGTAGTTCATTGGCCTTGACACCAAATTTGGCTAGTTCATCAACCATGGCTAAAATTCTGTTACATTCTTTGACTCTTTGATTGGCAATACCTTCAATAGTGGTGACACCGTCGTTGTCAGAGTGGTCGCAACAAACAGCGGCAACAACACAAGCAGTCAAGAAGGCATCAGTCATAGGTTCCATATCAACATGCTTCAATGGCTTCAAAGCACCTGGAGCTGGACCAGTGACAGTTGTGGAAGTGGCAGTTTGAATGACTTCACAACCCATTGGCTTCAAAACATCAACGGCAAATCTAGCATCACCTTGTAAAGATTCGTATCCAATGTTTGGAACAGTGACAGTAGAGCCAGTAATGGCAGCAAAGGCCAATGGGTAAGTGGCTGAAGAGGCGTCACTTTCAATGACGTATTCCTTAGGGTTGATGTATTGGCCCTTTGGAATCAAGTAGGTGTATTTTTCAGTTTCAGACTTGGTGACTTGGATGCCGAACTTTTCCATCATCTTGATAGTCATGTCAATGTATAATTGGGAGATTGGCTTACCACCAACTAATGATAAGGTGACTGGTTCTTCAGCGTATGGGGCACACATCAAGATGGATGAGACGTATTGGGAAGAAACAGTGGCAGCTAATTCAATCTTACCACCCTTGAAAATAGAATCATCAGTGTTGATCTTTAATGGTAAAGAGCCTTCACTATTTAGGTAATCAAGCTTGACACCGTTCTCTCTTAAGGCATCAACTAATGGACCAATTGGTCTTTCTTGCATTCTCTTGTTACCGGTTAGAACTAATGACTTGTTGTCACCATCAGAAGAAACTAAGGCGGCAACAGAAGTCAAGAATCTGGAGGCAGTACCAGCATTACCCAAGTACAATGGTTCGCTAGTGGCCTTTAATAAACCACCGTTACCATCAACAACAACGGTTTCACCATTGTCTTCAAGAGTGATGTTGGCACCTTGAAGCTTGGAGACAGCAGCCAACATATGCTTAGTATCATCAGAGTGTAGTAAGTTTTTGATTTTACATTCACCTTTACCCAAACAAGCCAAGACTAAGGCTCTGTTGGAGATAGACTTGGAACCTGGCGGAGTGATGACTTTAGTGACCTTGTTTTCAAATGGGAAACATAAGATTTCATCAGTTAAAACAACCTTTAAGTCTTCATCAGAGACGAAGTGGGCAGAAGTTCCGTAACACTTACCAATGGTTTCCAATAAAACAACCTTCTTTTTGGACCCTTCATTTTTCTTATCGATGGCCATCTTTTCTAATAAAACATTTAATGGGGTTTCCTTCTTTTCACATATTTCCTTGAACCATTTGTCATCAACAGAGGTTGGTAAGCCGTAAGCTGCAAGAATCTTGTACAATCTAGCAACTTGGGTTGGTGATAGAATACCTAAGTATCTTGAAAGTTCGGCTTCTTTACAAATACCAACAGAAACACATTCACCATGTAAGGCTTGTGGGGTTAGAATAGCTTCGTAAGCATGACCGATGGTGTGACCGAAGTTTAATAAGTTTCTTAAACCACCTTCTCTTTCGTCAGCAGAAACAACTTCAGCCTTGACCTTGATACTTTCCAAGACTAACTTGGTGACATGGTCTAAGATAGCTGGAATGTTGGTGAACAAAACTTCAGAACCGTCTTCGGACTTAACCAATTTTTGGGCATTAACAATTTCTAAGAATGAGTCAGCGTTATCTTCCAATCTGGCGAATTCATCACTGTTCCAGATGGCAGCGGTCTTGATGACTTCGGCAATACCATTGATGAACTCTCTCTTTGGTAATGATTCCAACCACTTGACATCAACAAGAACAAATTCTGGTTGCCAGAAGGCACCAATGAAGTTCTTACCCAATGGAGTATCAACAGCAGTCTTACCACCAATGGATGAGTCAACCATTGCCAATAAGGAGGTAGGAATTTGAACAACTCTGACACCTCTCATAAAGGTGGCAGCAACGAATCCAATCATATCACCGATGATACCACCACCAATGGCTAGAACAACGGTGTCTCTGGTACAACCTTGAAGAAGCATGAAGTCTTCGATTTTTTCCTTTTGTGCTCTAGTCTTGTTGATTTCACCAGGGAAGATGGTGTATTTCAATAATCTTTGCTCATTTGATAGGTTGGATTCCAATAAAGATAATAAAGACTTTAAGTATGGGGTCTTTTCAACATTGGTGTCGTAAACAGCAACGTAAGTTGAACTTTTACAATGAGCAGTGATAGTTTCAACAATGTCTTGTTGAATGTTGTAACCAACGTGGATAGTTTCTTTATTCAAGATAGAAACTTTGTGTAGATTTTCTGACATGATGTCTAAGCTATGTTTTATATATATATATAAATAGCGTTTGTATTTGGTTGTATTGTGAAGTTAAAGATCACTCATATATAAGAAGAACATTTCATTAAGTCACAAAATGAATCATTTCTTTTTTTTTTCAGAGCAGCGGAAGAGTGTAGGGACAGTTATCCACAGTTGGCAAAATTTTTTTTCCACGCACGAAATTTGTGTTAGCCGCCTTTTTTTTTCTAATGGAAAAATTGGGTGGGCACACCGATAACGGGGATTACACTCTCTCAAGGTCTGGTGAAGTATCTGTACACCATCCCAGCGAGTCTTCTCCCTATGATTCCTGCTACAAATGGTATGAAGAAGATCTTGACAAGCTTGTCTAGGTCGGCAAGGGATTTGTCCAGTGCCTTCTTGTCCTCAGACTCCTCATCGCTTGACTCGTATTCAGCGACTTCTTCATTGTTGTTGGTCTTGCTGTCGTCTTGTAATACTTCGAAGATGTTGGTTTGGTGGGCTTCATCAATGGTGGCCTCTACTGGAGATTGTTCAAGTACGCTCATTGTATTGTGTATGTGATTATGTTGATGATTATGAATGTATTTGCTGTTGATGTTGTTAGTCTAATTGTATATAGATCAAATAGCAACTGATGTGATTTTGGTGCTGTTATTACTAAACTTATTTCATTAGTTTGTTCTTACACTCCCCTAACTTTTTTAAAATATCATATGATATAACATTCTCATTCCATCTGTTTTTTCTCTTTTTGCTCCCCTTCTCTCCTGCTTTTTCAGCACGTAAACAAATTCGTGTATCTTCCACACGTGATTGATTCGCGTTCACGTCATCTAACTTTTGAAAAATATATGATCAACGAAAACGTATACAATGTAAACCTTGAAACAAACAATACAACAATGTCTTTTGCAACCTTTATTGTGCTTTTTGTGGCTATGAATGCGTTGATATTACTTGCATCCCCCATATATCACAATCAAAATAGACTTCTCAACTGGTACTATACAAACATATTTCAAAAAATATTTAAAAATAAAGCTTATAGATCGGTCATTAATTGGATTGTACCGCTATTTTACTGCTTGCTGATAGCTTCTTTTGGTCTTATATACTACTTAAAGCTTGCCAAAATAACCTGGTCTGATAAAACACATCATGTCATTCCTTTAATCGACTTGACATCTTTTGAAAACTACATTTTTATTCCACTAATAATATTATCCAATTTAGCATTAGTTTTCATTTGTTATAAGAAATCGTTTACAAACACCACTTATAAACCTTTGAACATCCCACAGTTTGACCATATTTTATATCACCCCAATACAATTTGCAAAACATGCCAAACCGTCAAACAAGCACGCTCCAAACATTGTGGCATCTGTCAAAAATGTGTACCAGAATTAGACCACCATTGCATTTGGATAAACTGTTGTGTCTCCCAATCCAACATAAAATTCTTTGACTTTCTTTTATTAGATAACCTCTTCAGTCTTCTTTATGTCTCCATAAGAGCTGGTCTAGTCATCAGTTACCTCAACGCTAAGTTTTTGGATTACTACCAGCATGTAAATGCGGATAAACCAGAGTTGATTCATACCTTCAAAACAGTTAGGAAAAACCTTGTGACAATATTCCTGCTAGGAATATGCTTTTTGTTGGTGATGTCCTGGTTTGTGTACACTCAAGTGAAGTTGATCATGGATGGGATGTCTTCAAATGAATCGGATAAATGGTATGTCATACATTCATTGATATACGATGGATTTGTTTATAAACTTAATGGAAAGTACTATGTAATTACTGAGGGCAGTAAGAATGACGGGTCTTTAAAAAAGTTTAATTCCATCAACTTTTATGATAACAGGATCTATAGCTTTGACAATGTCTCCGACCATCAAAGAGTCAACTCCCCTGAGGAAGTAGAGAACATATACGATAAAGGCAGCTTTATTGAAAATCTGAAAAAAAGATGGTCTTTATAACATAAATACTGTAAATAACTCACCACGCTAACTCTTCTTCAAAGAAGTCCAAGTATAAATCATCATCTTTTTTATGAAGCTTATTGAGGAACCCTCTTTTGACATCATTTTTCATAGACTCAGGCCCACAAGTAACTACTCCTACAGATCCCTTTTCTAAATTTATTTTGCTCTCAACTAACTCTATCAAGTCAGGTAAATGGTCAGTCTCAATACTTATATTGGAGTATGTTTTGTTCAATATCTCAACTATCTTTATTGCTCTGTAATCAGCACTTTTTTCAAATGGTAAAGTCTTCACACTGACATGCTTCTTTCTGTTGGCCAATTTCTCAGTCACTTTTGCTGTGAGTGAAGAAATAGAGTACTTTGACTTCTCATCTTTTTCCAGTTGTTTATGATTTTGAAGTTGCTTCTTTCTTAACCTTTGTTCCAAATCTATTTTTTCCTTCAAGCTGGTAACAGAGTACTTTGCTGTATCTGTCTTGACTGTCAATATGTCATCCACATAACCACTTGAGGAACTTTCACTGTCACTTTTGCTTTTGGTTACTTCCTTTCCTTGTGAATCTGTCGATTCTGCTGATGGTTCTGAAATTGCCTTCAATCTTCCAAGCTTGGCGGTATTTAGTGTATGTGCGCTCTTGTCACCACGAGCATTTCTGGAATCGCTTGATGGAGTGGAAATAACATCCGCCTTTGGTGCTGAGCTGACGATTAACATTTCATTACCTAATGCTGAAAGCAACCCATTTTTATTCTCAGCCTTGGACAACCCAGTATCAGCTGTGCTATCAACCGTTTCACCAACTGAGCTCTTTTTATCTGACTCAAAATTTAAGGGCTCTTCAGCATCGCTGTATAGTGGCTTCATACTACCCAAGCTTTCATCTGGATTGTCCCAATATTCTATGTAAGCACTAGGTAAGGCATCATTAGTATTGACACTGCTGATTCTGGATTGATTTAACTCTTCATTAAATATTTGACCTTTTGGAATTAATCCTGTTGTCTTTTGCATTATGAATACCATATTGGCTTTTTTAATAAACTTGGTATCTAGATGATTAAATCTTGTCACATGGATCTTGATGGATATTAATTTTGACCCAAACATAGCTAAGTTCAAAACTTCATTGACAAATACAGCCAATGATTCAATATGTGGAATAAACCAGTCCACTTGGATTTGGGCCTTGGAATCATCAATGCTAATTTTTTCTGAAATGTCATCATTAGCCACTTCTGCTGAACTCAAACTTAATGGAGAATTTTCGGCTGATCTCTCCCTCAGTAAGTGTAAATATTCCTTAGTTGTATCCAATGCAAGTGAATAGACAGAAGTGAATCCAATACCTCCAGCAATGAACAAGGACTTGTCGTATCTTTTTAAAGAAACTGAAGAACCATATGGACCTTCTATCAAAATAGGTAGATTTATTGTATTAGTTCCAGTAGTTGTTATCATTTCACCAAGTCTTTTTGTCATCCCATTTTTCACTTTAATCAACAAGACTATGTCGCTGTTTGTAGGATCATCTGGATCTTGCAAGACAGTTAATGGATGTCTTTGCCAAAACAAGTCTGGGGTCAATATGTAGACAAAGACGTAACAGCCAGGGTAAGGTCTCCACCACTTTGAATGGGAGATGTACAATTTAAGTGTATGATAACCATTAATGTCAGGGTTGTTACCAATGCCAATACATTTTGCGTTGATTACCCCACCTGAAACAATAATCTTACCTGCTCTTATTAAATATTCTAAACCCCAAATCAATAAGCTGACATATAATAATAGATTCCAACCTAGCTTTTTTATGTGATGGTACAACCCGTAACTAAACAATATGATGAACAAGTGATGAGCTACTTTAAAGGTTTCATAGTAGTAGTGTCTGAATTTTCTAACCGTAGTTCCTGCTAAGAACACCAAACTGACAAATCCTAAACAAGCACATCTCCACTTTTTTAATGTCCATCTGTACTTGGCAGTTCCGTTAGAAATACTGAAATTTAGATAAAGTAGAGCATGCATGAGTACCAAAACCATAAATATACGGGATACCCATTTGTGGAAAAAGTTGAAAGTTTTGTAATTCCAACCAGTCAATGCTATAAGAATGTTGTTTTGGCCTGACATTAAGAATATTGTTGGTAATTGAAACATTGCTAAAATACCTGCTCTATCAGCCAAATATAATAATTGCTTTTTATGAGACAATTTGGCTTTACTAAGGGTAGTAGTATATGAATGTATATTTTTGAAAAAAAATGTTTCAGTTTGGTCAGTTTTGCTATAACCAACTACGCAAGTAATGACTACTAGCAACACATAAACATTCAAAATCCACACACAGCCTTTAGATGGCGAACTTTGTTTAAGACTTGAATTTGAACTATGAACAGTTTGCTCAAGCTCAGACATATTCTTTTTAAATGATGCTGTGAAATTTTGTTTTTTTGATTCCTCAGTTTCACTCTTTTTCAAGTGAGTTTTTAACAAATGTTTTCTTATTTTTACAAAAGGATTTTTGCTTTTCATCTTCATGAAGAAAGATGGGTTAGCCCAGTATACAGCATTTGCATATAATCCAAATATTGGGAATATAACCCAATAAATGTTTAACAAAATTCCAAGCATACTGCTATTGTTTCTATTCTTTAAAATATCAGTTATTTCTATTTTAGAATTTTTAAAATCTGTTTGATCAGTGTGGACAGGGTACTCTAGAACAAACGGTTCAATTTCTTCCTGTAGTTTATTTTCAAAGTTGAACATTTTTATGTTTTTAACATATTCCTTGTAGCTATTTATTTGATAATCTAATGTTGTAAACCCATTTTGGTTCTCATTCAAAAAGAAGAGAAGCTTGTCGTGCTCTAGCGTTATTTTGTGTGGTTTACATACATCAATAACATAGTCTAACGCTTCAGCTAACTCATCCGTCTTAGCAAAGTTTGACTCTATACAGTTAAGCACAGTTAGCATATAATTGTTGTTAGCACAAAAGCAGTCATATGCTAGATCAGTTGATCTTGAATTAGCACCATCATCAGTGCATATAAATGGGAACTTACTCAACCCATTTGCGTAAATATTTAAACATGTTCCCCCTAAAACACTGGATATACCTCTACCTGAGATCAATGTTGCTCCATAAAGGTAGTATAGTACTGTAAAATTTATAAAACCTGATAGTAGCATTTAGAGTGTTTTTAGTATGTGTAGAGTCGTGTAGAATGGAATTCTCTTAGGGTCTATAATACATAGTTTTGTTAATACAAGCTTAACAACAGAGTAGAATAAAACAGTTTATGATTGTTTGCTAGCTTGTACTTCTTTTTTTTGATCGATTACACAAAAGTAGAGTAACCAATCTTAAGCATGACACTTTTTTTTAGGCAAAGAATTTCCCAAAAAAGATGATTCTGCCCATTTAGGAAAGAAGGAATAAACGCGGTTATTTTTTTTATTAACTCAATTGATTAAATTCGCTTGTGTCCCAAAAGGGTAATTGTCGGACTTTTCCTTAATAAAAAAATCGGACATAACCATTTCGTGACCTAACGAATACTCCTGATTACATAAACGCTAACCCGTAAAAAAGTTAACAGATTATTGAGTTTGCATACAACCGAACAACACAAATTAACTATTAGGATGGTTGTAATATCGTCTGCAGAAGGCAAACTATCAGATTTGGGAGATAGATTTTCATCTACGACATTGAATGATCGTGAGTCAGATGAGTTACTGGATATTATTAAAGATCATAAATCTACAGACCTTTATAAAGATGAAAAATATACGATCCATGGGATGAATGTTTTAGATTACATAGAAAAGCATGAAGATGCTCAGAAAGCTATAGCTGATTTTGTGAAGGCTGCTGAAAAGGAAAAAGTTGGTAAGATGAACGATGCAGTTGTATTTTATAGAAGTGCTATGAGAGCTTGTGAAGATATAGAAAAAATTTATAGAACAAAGTTGAGATACGAGTATGAGTTGGAGTTGATTGTTAAAGAAAGACATGCACAAGAAGTGGTTCAAAAGGAGGCTGAAGATACAGAAGAGAAGGAAGAAAATGAGATCAAAGAAAAAGAACCATGTCTTTTACTTGATCTTCTGCCAACTACAATTCTGAATAAAGTATCAATGGAATTGTTTGATATGTCTCCGGAAAGCTTTGTAAGGTTTGCTTCTACATGTACTTCATTAAATGCACTTTGCTTTAAAAATAATGCACAATTCTATAAACTATTTGCCGACAGAGTTTACAAATATCAAGTATATGACATGGGGTTGTCGATGAGGATTTCTGCACAAGAAAAACAGGTTATAGATGAATGGAATATTATAGATTACTACAATAATGATTATGAGAAGATGCTTAAGTCTAGGCCGTACATTAAATTCCAAGGTGTTTACATCAGTGTCAACAATTATATCAGACAAGGTGGATATGTTGAAGGTTCGTCTTCTTTGTTCAATCCAATACACATGGTTACATATTATAGATATTTCAGATTTATGCCAAATGGTGATGTGATTCGTCTTTTGACAACTGATGAACCTGCAACTGTGGTGAAGAACCTTTCCTATGGGTTCAAAGATTCATCCATTGGTAGATGGAGTATCAACACAACAAATGCTAACCTGTTAACTATAGAAAGACAGGACAAAACTTGTGACAAATGCTATGAACAGTTGTCCATAGAAAACCATTCAAAGAGATTGCCACATAACAAACTAACCTGGATTGAGTCCTTTTTCTATGATGAAGTTGGTGAGAAGTTTAACTTCAATCTTAAGAAGGAAAAGAACTTTTACTTTTCCAGAGTGAGAAGCTACGACGTTGAGATTGCATCTTTGAGATGAAGTTTTTAAAAAGTTGATTTCTTAAAGCCGAGTGCGCGGCTTTAACCCAGGAGTTAAGATACGCAAAGATAGATTTCAAGCTTTACTGGGTATTTTTTTTGAATGGCGTGGTCCCATGTGAAAAAAAGGCAAGACACAATCAGAATTGAATTCAAGTTGATTAACTGATTATGGATTGAAATTGAAGATTTAGTCATTATACCCACACCACCAGCAAACATAGACTTAAATTTGTATTTATATAAGAAGCCAACACAACGGAAAGAATTCCATGGACTTTACAAGCTGTTGTTAAACATTGTTCCACATAATATAAAATAAAACATCACATTTGTTATAAATCACAATGGATACTCCAAAAAGTGATTTCAACTTCGGATTGGGCACAGACATGGAGCTGGATTTTGACACAGCTTACAAGAACTTTGAGGAAAACTTTGAAGAAGAGATTGACGAAGCTGTGAATTACAACAACCAACAAATTGCCATACCTAATGTTCATTTCGACAAACTAGGTGAACTTCCGCATCAGCCATTTGACATAAAAACACCTGAACCAGCTAGCTATAACCAACACATTGAAATTTCACACAACCTCCAGGCAGACTTCAAGAATCAAAATATTGCTCTTACGCAGAATGCTTTATCTCTATTAAATGCAGACAAAACACCGACCAAGATCCAGGACCATCTAATGAGTGACAACCAATCTGTTTTATCAGGAACTTTTTCTGAGATCATCCAAAGGAACGCCGCATATTTCCAACACCAACAAGTCCAACCTTCGCTGATCATACCGAAATCTATATCAAACACCAGACCCGGAACTGCCAACCCTAACCCACTCTTTCCTACTCTCGATTTCCAAGGGTTTCCCAATCTGAAAAGTCCCGGAAGTCCAACCCCAATGTCCGTGAGTGAGAGTCCAGGGATCTATCCCAAATCCCCAGACGCAGCGCTTCTCCCTTCATCTAAACCCATGGATGAAGGCAACAAGAAGTTTAATTTATTAAGTGTGAAGGAAACTTCCGAATTATTAAACTTTTTGACCAAACTTGAAAAACCTGATCATTCTCCACATAAGAAGACAGTGAATAAACAGAAGTTGTCGTATGATGATTTATTGCAAAAAGTCAATAACATCGAAAAGAAATTGGATGCACATAAGAATAAACATAAATTGTCAGAAAGAAAACGAAGGGCAGTCATCAATGAACGGTTTAATTCATTGATAGAATTGATCAAGATGCCTAGGAAAAATAAAGAAACTGAAAAGAAAACGAGAGTCACGAAATATCAACAGTTGCAGTATGTGATTGAGGATATAGAGGAAGTCACAACAAAAAATGCGGAGATTGAAGTGTTCCTGGAGAAACATGGATTGATGGACCATTTCGAGTTGTGGAAACAAAACTTGACAAAGTAAAACAATGTTAATTATCATATATAGTCGTTTATAAGTTTAAGTTTTCTAGGATTCTGCTGGCTAAAGTCTTAAAGTACCAGGTGTTACCCTTGATTTTTTTCATGTGCACACCTGGAGTTCCAATGACTGGGATTTTAACAATAAGAACCTCAAAGGTGATGAAGTTCTTCTCAGAGGATCTAACACTGTGGTTGTAGGTACTATCATCAGTGATCAACATTCTTGACTTGCTGTTCTTGTCAATGTTCATTTTCTTGAAATCAGCTCTCATGTCATCCGATGAGTTGTTATCATAATCCAAACTGACATCAGCTTGATGGACGGATCTTGGAGTTTCCATGATTCCACTCTCATCTTGGTTATAGCTAGTGTTCCATGAACCAGACTCAGATGATCTGCTCAGCACTTTTGGTGTTTGTGGAATTTGTTGTCTATAAGCATTTCTCATCACAGATCCCCTTCTGGACATGTTGTTTCTTCCTGTATCGTAATCTTCTACCTCGCCGTGACCCCCATGGCTCTTGTCGGCATCTTCATCACTTTCTTCTTCATCCAGGTAAGCTGCAGTTATATCCTCCAGAGTGTCAGTGGCTGGCTTCTCAACCTTGTTGGTGAAAGTACACATAAATCCTCCAGAAACTTCCTTGAAATCAATGCTCATTTCACTCAATACTCTCATTATTTCATATCTTACTAATGGCAACGGCAAGAAAGAAGTTGTTTGTACAGAGAAAAAGTTCTTCAAGAAGAACACCTTTGGATGCTCAATGGAAGGCATGGATCCCTTTGGAGCCTTGGCAGCTTCAGCTAACACCTCCTCACCACTCATGTATCTGAAGCCAGCAGCCATGCTGCTCTTTTGACTTTGCTTTGATGATGGGTTGATCATCTCAGACACCATGGCATTGCTACCAACAGACTTGGCTCTGGCATTAGGATGCATTCTCTTGCTGACAACAGACTTCTTCTCAGTAGCTTGTGATGATTGAGAAGATTTGTCACTTGGGTTCATAACAGATTCATTTCCGGCATTTGTATTTGAATCATTCATTGAGTTGTATCTTATTTGTTCTCTCTTGACCAGTAAGTGAGCATTCACAGGCAGAGCTGGGAATTTATCATCAACATCATATCTGTGGTCATCATTGTTGTACTTAGAAGACATTGGTACACCTTCTGAAACAGTTCTCTTGTGAGATCTCTTCCATTGATCAGGCTTATTTTGAGAACTGACCTCTGTAGACTTCTTTCTTCCACTTGATAATCTTCTGAACAAGGAACCAAAGGTGAATTTATCAGATTCTTGACCTTGATTCAGATCATAAACAATGTTTTCACTGGCAATTCTTGGTCTTGGCTCATTGTCTTCAGCCTTTAATGGTGATAACAGACCTAATCCTGAACTCAATGGTTGAGAAGGTTTTCTTTGATTAGGTTCAGCCAGATGAGCCTTGACTGGAGATCTCAAATCACTCTTTTGGTTCTTGTAGTCAGCTATTTGTTGATCTTGCTTTTCCTTCATGGTATTTACATCAACTCTATGCTTTTGGTATGGATGTTCAGGAGAAACCTTAACAGACTTTTGAACTTTTTGAGTTGGAGAGCTGATCAATCCAGCATTCATGAATTGGAAGTATTTTCCGTTTTCAGCAGCAACACCTCTGGCATTGACTACCTTTTCTTCAGCTCTGACAATATCCTTTCTGTCAAAGAACTCATCAACCAAGTGGTATAAGGAAATATCAGCATGGAAGGCTAGTAATGGATCATCATCGTTATTGTTTGGTAGATCTGTACCGAACATGTCATAATGAAGCTTAGTCAGTTTCAAATATTCCTTAGATTGTATCATTGTAGATAAGTTGGAATATAACTCATTGGCGTCATCATAAAAGAATAGTCTAACCATCTCTTCACAAACATGGTAATCAATCTCATGTAGTGGCTTTCTTGGAGGGATGTGGTTTAAAACTTTATAGTCATAGCCCATGTTCATCCATGGATGGTTTACAATTTCATCAATTGAAAATCTTTGTTTTCTATCAACAATTAACATTCTTTGTAGCAATGACTTGACACTTGGGGATATGTGTGATGGGTATTCAACGTTACCTTCTTTAATCAATCTGTGAAGAACATCTGAACGGTCATTATCAAATGGTACTTTACCACATAATAGCACATACATGACTACACCAAAGGCCCAAATATCAACTTCGGGACCTACATATGGTTCAGCCTTTAGTAATTCTGGAGCAGCAAAGTATAGAGAACCACAAAAAGTCTTTAATTTGTCATTAATGTCATAAAAGTTGGAAAGACCAAAATCAATGATTTTAATCTCACCTGATTCAGAAATCAAAATGTTTTCAATTTTCAAGTCTCTGTGGACAATGTTGTGTCCGTGTAAGTACTTGATGGCTGAAGCAATTCCTCTGCTGAATTTTCTGACTCTGTGTTCTTTCAAAGAACCATGTTGAATGATGTAATCCAATAATTGACCACCTTTGACGTATTCAAAAAGCATATAGTAGTGTGTAGTCAGACCCCAGATATGGAATAATCTACAAATGTTTGGATGGTAAAAAATTTGACCAAGACCACCTTCTCTTATAGTTCTTTTATCTCGACTGTTTTCTTTCAACAATTTTTCTCTGTATTGATCTGTTGTTAATGAGTCTTTAAAGGCTTGATCTCTTTCACATTTGTACAAAAATGTTTTGACGGCTCTGGTGACTATTTTAACAGCACACAGTTCGCCAGTTTTGGTATTTTTGGCTACTTTGACTTTTCCCATAGATCCAGAGCCTATACTTCCTACAAATTCCCAATCACCAATGGATTTTCTGTGGAATTCCTTGTATTTTTTGCCATTTTCAACAATTGTCTTCTTTTCTTCAACATTTTGTAATCTATCAAATACATCTGGCATCAGAGGTTGTTTAGGAGTAATATTGTGCTGAGTTCCTGGACTTTGAAAGAGTCTTTCTTTGACTGGAGTTGATGGAACAACTACTGGGTATTGTTGAGATTCTCTTTTCTCATTTTGAGGCTTACCTGCAAAGTCCAGCGGAGGCATCAAAGACCCATCTTTTTTGTGATCTTGCTCATAAGCTTCTATAAAGTTGAACCCCTTTTCTTCACTGGACTCATTATCCCTGTTGATTTTGATGATTGGAACATTTGGGTTGTATGAACGTTGGAAAAGATCGTTGTTGGCTCTTTCTGAAGATTGAGAACCTCTTCTTTTATCATTGTTCAGTCTGTTGAATGTGTTATTAGTTGGTGAGTTTGAAGAGTTTGAAGTGTTAAACTCGGATCTATAATTGCTTCTTTCTTTCCTCAGATTATCCGTAGGGCTGAACAGGCCTTTGCTAATAGCAGTATCTCCACTTGGGTTTGTTCTATGAGATCCGGTAGTGTTATGGTTATTAATTACAGTGTTTGATGCCATGTTGTTGTAGTACATCTGGTTTTGTGAAGAGAATTGGGGATTTTGTTGTTGCTTTGGAGGGGTTTCTGGGACAGTCTTTTTAGCACTTGAGTGTCTAAATGAATTGGACAGCATTCTTGGAGTAGCAGGAACAGAAACTTGAGGGTTTTGTATAGAAGATCTTCGCTTGTTGAAGTTATTCTCAGGTGTTCGGTTTATGCTGTTGTCTATAATGTGCTGAGATTGATCTGCTCTATTCAGAAAATTAGATTCCTGATTATAATTGTGATTGGGATCCATTGTATGTTATGAATCACAAAAGTGACAATAAGTTGATTATTAAAAAAAAAAAAATTAAGAAAACAAAAGCCAGAGTGTCGTGTTGTTAGATCAAATTGTATAATCAAGAGTTGTAGGCGTGTTGTTTATATAAAGATGGCAAACGAAGAAGAAGATGATTATTAACAAAAAAAAAATGTGACGAATTGGCTAAATGTTGATTGCAACTAGCTTGAGTGCTTTCTTAAAATATTATGTGTTTTAGAGTTTTCTGGTGACTTTAAAGTATAGGAAAGTGATAAGATTGTAAAATTCGTAATTTTAATCATTTCGCATTTCTATTTTTTTAAAGGGTGGCAAAAACAACAGCGGCGTAAGCAGAGTGCTAAATTTTGAGTACTGTGTGTGTGGTTTTTTTTTTTTTTTTTTGGTAGGACGAAATTTTTAACTTTAAACAAAGTTTTGTACGTGTCTCTACTTTTTTACTGACAAATGCTTAGAAACTTACGCATAAATATTGCTAGGATGTGATTAATTTCACAAAAAAAAAAGTGAATAAACGCGGCAATTATTTTTACAGAAAATTAGCAAGTCACGTGTGGACTGTGTGGTGCTACCAAAAAAAAAAAAAAGTTTGATTTGACGCGTCTTGTTTTCTTTCCCCCATGTATAAAAATTTTCCCGTCTATAGCAAAAAACATGAATTTTTCTTCCTTTAGTTAACTTATATGAATTGTTCTTAAAAAAAATTGAAATACAAACACCATATACAACTCATTCATTTAATACAATGGCAGTTGCCAGTACTCCTGGGAAGAAGAGAAAAAGAGTTACTAACAGTAATGTTAGAACAACAACCACAACTACTTCAGTCACCACTGGAAGAGGTAAAAAAATACCAGCTCCAGAAGTGATCACTGAAGAAATCAATTCTGAAAACCCATACACAGATTTATTACCTGAAAAGATATCTGATCAAATTTTAAGATTAAAGAAACCATTTTATAACGATTTTTTCAGCAATTATAAAACAATTTTCAACAAAAAGGAAACAACAGATGATGATGGTGAATTATCCACTGATGAAAAACACGTCAATGAAGTCAACGAGCTTTTGAACACTTGGGAGTATCAATACATTTGTAGTTTCATGTATTGTGTCTTTCCATCTTTTTTTACCAAAGATCGTGAACAAAAGAATGGATTGTTTGGATTAAAAAGACAAATCTTATACCCACCAAAGTTGTTAAGAGACATTGTTGGAAATCACATCAAAACATTCAACCCATCAAGTAACCAATTAGTCACTAGCAGTAGAGTTTCTGCAAGACAACAAAAGCTAAACATGGAGAAAGAACAGGAATTGGTGAGTAGATTACAAGAAATTGATATTGAAAAGAATGTCGAGTATGGACCAGATCAAAGAAAGTTCCATGAATTGTTATTAGTCCAAGATTTGTTGAGTTATGCCAAGAATGATTATAATTTTATGGATGATGTGATTGCTTATCCTGAATACAAAGCTGATATGTTTGCTTGGTTGTTGCTTGACTTGGGTAAGCTATACTACAACGACATGTCCTTTGGATCTGAACAAGGCGATTTGTTAAAACACAAGACATGGTTTGACTTTGAGGATATATCTCAAGAAGGACCATTTTTGGTCAATGTCTTTAAAAAGATATTTGAAATTGTAAAAATATGTGAAATGAAAAGTTATAAATTAAAGACTTACATTGTTGACAATGCCGATTTGTTCTATTTCCCAAAGTTTGATGTTGAAATCGAGAGTACTACAAAAACTAGAGGCAATAGAAGAAAGAGAAGAAAAACAGAAGACGACAATGTTGCCAATGCTGTTGAAGGTGCTGATAAGAATGAAAAACAACAAAAGGCCAAGGATATTATTCTGTCCAAGATTGCCACACAAGAAAGTTACATGTTGATGCATGGTGGTAAGATTTTGAAAGAAAAGAGAACTGTGAAAAATCCATTAATGTTGCCTTTAAGAGAAGAACATTGTGTAAACAAGGAGGGTGATTTGATCATTGACTTCAAGGAAAAGATTGAAGAGTATGCTAATTCTATTGAATACAACTACGAAATTGAATCATTTGACTTTGATACTTTATTGAGTTTCAACACCAATGTTACTGAATTTTACGACAACAACATTGTCAGTGCTTTAAAAAGAGGTAATACCAAACAAGGTGATGAAGAGGAAGATGATGATATTGATGATGATTACACCATGTATCAGGCATACCAAAACTTTAAGTACGGATTGAACTTGTTCAACAACAGAATGAAGATAGCTGAGGTGGAGACACTTTTCAACAATCAACAAACTTCTAAGATGTTCTTGAACAAGATTTCTGAAAAGAAGAGAAGAAAGATTGAGGAGGAGGTATCTGAAAAGTCAGCCAAACAAAAGTTATACTTAAACAAGGCTAATTATCAAAGAAATAAGTACCAAAAGTTGATCAAAGAGTATGTTATGTCCAGACTATGGGTTGAGAACTACAAGATCAACAGCGTTGTTAATGCAAAGGGTGTTTCTGAATTGAAGGAAGATTTTGATGTTGAAGCAACTTTGAAAGAGCTAGAAAAGTTCAAGATCTTTGATAAAATTGATGCCACACCTGTTAACATCAAATATGAAACTGGATACAGCAACTTACCTTACCAATTAGTATGGAAGGATGAAGATTTGAAGTACATTGACGAGAATGATGTTTACTACCCAAGTGAAAGAGATGTTTACAACATGAACTGGGGTTTCCATTGTTCTTGTGATCCAAACAAGAACGTTTTTGTCAAGGCTTTGAATAACGAAACCAGTAAAGCTGTTGAAGTTCCTGAAATATTTACTGAATCATTAATTAATGATGAAGAAAAGAAAACATTGGAAATTATCAGCAATGAAGATGGTGCTGTTATTGAAAAGCTTCATGAAAAGGGTATCAAAGGAGAATTAGTAAACTGTGTCAAATGTAACAGATGGGGTCATTTCTCTTGTTTAAAAGAAATGTTGGAGAAAGATCCGGACTATTTAGACTTGCTGGCAGTTTTGAATCAATTATCTGTTGAAGAAGCTGATGCTTTAACTGCAAATGATCTAACATGTGTCAACATGGGTGATGATGTTATAGATGAAGAACAAATGGATGTTGAACCTAAAGAAGAAACAGTTGTTGAAGAAACTCCGAAGGAAGAAGCCATATATAATGAAGAGTCAGTTGTAGAAACAAGTCATGGAAGAAGAGCTGTTACTAATAAAAAAGTTGATTATACAGGTAAGGATGCATATGCAGCTATAGAAGAAACACGTACTAGCAGCAGAAGAAGAGGCCAAGAAAAGAGTATGAAGGAAGACTATATTGAAGAAGAAGAGTTAGTGCAAGATGGCAGACCAAGTTTCTTAAAAGAATTCCCTCTGAAGAAAGACTTAATTCAAATGAAGGCTATGAATGAACCGATAACGAAGCTATGTTTCAAAAATGACATTGGAGAAGGAATGATGTTACATGAGGATTTGGACATTATTATAGATACTGTTTACGATAAGTACAAGAAGTTGGTATGTTACGAGTGTGTGCAAATAATCAAAAACAACGTGATTGATGATATTTTCCCTGTTGAGTTGAACAACGAGAAGCTAAAACTTGAGAAGAAGAGGATACAAAAGGAAAAAAGATTAGAGAAGCAGAAAATAAAAAAAGCCAAGGAAGATAACGGTGAGAATTAGCCACTATACATATCAGAGTTTTAAAAAATATAAAAATATCATGAATTAAAATTGGTTGTTTTTTTTTAAAAAAATTATTTAAAAAATTCCGCGGGTAAAAAGAGAATAGGCCAATTCGGAATGACGAAAAGATATGAAACTGATAAGGAGTTAACGATTCTGTTTTGGGATGTTTCCGACAGAAATGGGAAAAAAGGAGGCAAAAAAATAAAAGAACGCAGAACCGTTGAACAGCGAGTCAGCAAAAAATGACCTTGAGCCTTTTTCCACTTTATATAAGCAAAGCGTGTCCATTTTTTGACATATTCGGCAATGTTTGTTTATTTAAAAAGATAAAGCTTTGAACACCAATGAATTGTATCATTATTGAGAAAGATCATTCCAGCTGTTGATCAGTAATTATTTATTTTAAACTCTAATAACCATCTAATTTAAGTAGATAATGCACATGTTGGCAGTGCTTCCAAGTATGCACAACTCAGCTAGCTCAGACAGTCTTACAGACAGCATAAGCAGTTCTGAGTCTTATGTTTCACACAGCTTGAGTTCTCTAATAAACCAAAGAAAACTACAGAAAATTAATTCAAAAACTAAAAACAGCACCAAATACCATTACAAAAAACAAGATAAACAAAACTCCCATGGTAAACACCATGAAAAAAGTCCGACATACTCTGCCAAAAGACGTAGAAGTAGCAGTTACTGGTATAACACTAATATAAATAACGTCTTTGAGACTAGGGGTTACGATGAATGTAACAATAATACAGAAGATTTTGATAGAATCAAAGATCCATTGGGTAACACCGAGTTTACTTCAAAGAAGACAAAGAACAGTAGTAGTTCAAAGTTATGTGATGTTACCATTTATAACGACCTTGATGATTTGGATTTTTTATTTGAATACACTGTGAATGATATCAAGGAGTTTATGGAGCCTGTATATGACATAACAAAACATAGAAAGGTTAAAGATAATAGTAGCAATTTCCACAATATCAAAGGATATTTTGCCAAGAAGATGTCTTCATTAAATGAACCAACATCTATTCTACCGCATGTTGAGTTGGAAGATATAAACGTTAACAAGGAAGAAGAAAAGAATGTTGTTGTCGTGCCATCTCCTAAGCCAGTGCAAAACATCAACAAGGAAACAATGCAACCACATTTCATGAGATTATACGCACTTGAACAAAGATCGAGAAACAACGGCTCACTTCCGGACTTGGACATTGATGAAACTCTTTTATCTCAATTGAGCTATCAAGATATATGGACACTTGATGTCCCTACTGAAAACACTGAGGCGGAATTGAAAAAAATTGAGGAATTGAAAATCAAACTGGCATTAATGACCAGAAAGAAATTATGGTGTGACATGATCATCCAAAAGGAAAACAAGAAAGATAGAGACCAACAAGGCGACACAGTCTTTGTGAATCTCCACAAACAAGTAATACATAATAAAAACAACTTGGACTATATCAAGCTAAGAAGTCTAATGACTTCCTTGAGCGATAATAGATTCAAACATATAGGATACGAGGGTAATTACACGGATAAAATTACCTCATTAGTTAGGTTAAACAAAAAGGAATCGCTGCCCTGGGACAGCATAAGCAACAGAAATAAACAGTCTGATGAATACATGAAAAGCAAGCTCTTGAGTGAGGTGAAGAAAACTTCGACAGATTTGAAAACTATTCAGCCATTTGGAAAGCTTCCAAATAGTAAATGTACGCAGTATTTGGTCAAAGGATGGGTAGATAAGAGGTTCCACTCATAAAAAGAAGAAGAGACTTGCTGGTATATATGAAGAAAATAGTTTCCGATATATCACAACTGTGATGACATTTTTATTTTTTTAAAAATTACTAATTGTAAGATAAAGTTGATAAGTCCCAAAAAAATTAGGATTTAGTTTCCGTCTTAGACTTTGGAAGGCGGTGTTATAAATCAACAATCGCGATGTCTTCTGTATTACTATTTGATTTTGGTAAGTGATTAAGTTTGTTGGAAATAAATATATCCGCCACTTTGTTAACGATAAATAAGAATGTCGGTACTTAGATTACGATAATTATGTTGAAAAAATGGCTTATCTACATGTAATTTGCTAACATTTCAACCTTTATTTAACTACATTTTCAAAGTTTCAAAGGCCAAAAAAAAGTGTGGAAGAATTTTCTACTGGTGGAAGAAAAAAATAACACTAAATAAACATTTAAATCATCTAATCATAATCTATTACTACCAGGTGCAAAGTTAAGCCTTATATAAGCATCAACAACCCCCCAAAAAAAAATATTCACTCTCCATCTCCATATTCTTGCTCTTTCTAACATCTCAAACATATAATGTTGAAAATACTGTTCAAACCACGATTATCAAAAATGTCCGCTTCCACATCGTTCGACATAAAAAACGTTTTGATCATAGGTGCAGGTCCAACCGGTATCTCAGCCATCAAGGCCTTAAAGAAGGAAAACGCCTTCACAACCATCAAGGCTTATGAAAAAAGAGCTGATTTTGGAGGTTTATGGAATTATGTCAAGCCAATCATATCCAATGAGAGTATAGATGCAGCTCCATTGACTGATTCATCCAAAAGAATCAATGCCATCCAAACAATCAACGATCCTTCCAAGTATGTGTTTGACTCGGCTGTTTATAAAAACTTGGATGCAAATGTCCCTAAATATTTAATGGAGTATAACAACTTTCCATTCCCAGAAAACACACCATTGTTCCCGACTAGAGATACTGTGCTTGAATATTTAAAAAGCTTTGCTAAAGGGTATGAAGAATATGTAAGTTTTAATACTGAAGTTTTGAACATTGTTTATGATAAAGATACCAAAAAATACAAAGCCCAAATTTTGGAATACCCATTTTTGGAAAAGGAAAAGGCTATTTGGGATCCAGTAGAATACGACTCTGTTGTTATTGCTTCAGGTAATTACGATGCCCCATATATCCCCCACAAAGATGGATTAAGTGAGTGGTTTGAAAAGCATCAAAATAGCATAATCCATTCCAAAAACTTTGACTCTCCAGAACAATTCAAGGATGTTGAAGGAAACATTGTTGTTGTGGGTAATTCTGCTTCTGGTAGTGACATTGCCTTCCAGTTGGCAACTCATACTGATAAACACATATATCAAACTGCCAGATCCGAATCCAAACTTCCAGCCCCAAAATCCGATAAGATTGTGTTTGTGAAAGATATTCAAAAGATGAATCACGAAAACAAGTCCATAACCTTCACTGATGGGTATGTATTAGAAAACGTTGACAAAATCATATTTTGTACTGGATTCTTAAAATCATTCCCATTCTTGGACAAACCCACCATCAGACCATTTGTCGACTATGATAACGGCAAAAACGTCAAGGTCTTGTACAACCACATGATTCCTGTAGAGTTACCAACCTTGGCATTCATAGGCTTACCAAGATTTGTGTTACCTACCAGACTTTCTGAAACACAAGCAGCATGGTTATCTAGAGTTTGGAATAATAGAATAGACTTGCCACCAAAAATTGTTCAGGAAGGATATCATGAATGGTTTTTGGAACATAACAGAGACGATGCAAGTCTTCATGATTTGATCTTCCCTGCTGATGTGCAATACTCACAAAGATTGAATAGAGAAATCAGACAAGCTAGAAAGGCTAATAGAGGATACTTTGGTTTAGAGTGGAATGGTATAAACATCAAGTTAAGAAGTAGTATAAAAACTTTGAAGGAGAGTTATGTCAAGTATTACCAGGATACAGGGAAGTATGCCCAGACAGTGGAGGAATTGATTGAGGCTGGATATTTCGAGTGGCCGCATAGTGCTACAACTTGTGTTCAAGTTCCTACACAAGCTCCATGATTTGATAATTAAATGAAATATGATATATGTAAAATTGTTTATTTGTTTATTCTTCAGTTAAATTGTAGTAGTAAGTTTTCAAGTTTGGATCTGTTGATGTTGATCCTGAAGCTCCCCATAGATCCAAATCATCTATGATTTCACTATCTGCGTGAGTGTATTCAGTATGGTGCACCAATTCTTGTAAAAAGACTTCATTTTTTTGTTCTTCAGATATATCTGGGAGTTCATCATATTCTCTTAACTTCTTTTTACCTTTCAGTTTATGTGATTTATAAAAATCTTCCTTCATCTTTGAAACTTCATTCAACCCTTTAAGTAAGTTGATGTATTCGTTATACATGTTATAACAAATTATATTAACTAAAAAGAATAGTGGTGAGGAAGCAGTGATGATGAAAACATAAAGTTTTGAAGATGCTTGGGTTATCACTGCAAGCATTTGACCCACAGCAAGACCAATCACCACAACTGATAGAAATACTGCTTTAGGATTGAGCACTAAGAGCTTATTGTTGGATTGAATGTTGGATATTGCAGGTTTCTTGCTGTTTGTTGATTTTCTGCTTGATAAGTACAATACCGAAACTGTAGCTTTCGATTTTTCACTGTTGCTATGGTCAATATCTGTCAAGGTTGTATCATTTTCAGTCATTTCAGATGAAGAGCCATGGTTTTTATAAAATCTACCATTCAAGATCTTGTCTTTGTCACTGTTCACTACTAATGTTAAAAAGAATGAACTTGGGTTCATCAACACCTTGATTGTTACTACAACTAAATATATTGACAATAACACCAGTTCGGTTGATGCTTTCAGTAGAAACATCAAGGCTGAAGTTGAGTACAAATGACTCAATTTATTTAAAACCTCGCTGTATCCAGCCATAACAATCTTATCGATGGCACTTGAAGATATATTATTTGTTAAAGTCAGCGTTGATTGCAAATGATCTTTCAAGTAATGCTTAGAATACTTCACCACTAAGCTTGTCAGTTCCATATCTGAAACGCTCAAATTGGCATCAACTGCACTAATGACAACATTCAAAACAGTCCATGTAATAATAAAGCACCAATAGTCCGCCTTGGAGCTTTTCCCTTTCAAAGTAGGAAGTATATTTATCAAGAAGTGGTTGAAACACAATACTTTCAAGACAAGTATAACCTTTATCATTCGTGGGTTACCCCAAACTTTACGAAGTGTCTCAATAGCTGAGAACCCACCATTCGCATAATATATCTGTCTTTCTGTTTCATACAGAAACGCCACCATCAAAAACGTATACAAATACAAAGTCATCATGATAATCACTATAAGCGACGCGATTCTCAGATGTGAGCTCATCAAAATCTTTTCAAATTTATCAGTCCAACTCTCTTCATCCCTTTCATCTTCATCCATTTTCTCAACTGTCTCCTTAATAGATGAAAATCCCCCTTTCCAGAAATTATAAATCATTTTATCATTCTTCAAACTCGCCTTTTCTTCTGCATATGAATTAATACTCCTCAATCCCAATCTAAGAACACCCAAGGCAATGGCAAAATAACTCACCAACAACCCCGTTATCGAAATTATTGATTGATCATACCCATTGCCGTAGAACAACAAAGATGAATAGTTTATATCTGAGAGTTCATACCCACCATAATCCGTTAAAGTTTGATCGCTGTCTAGTTGAGTTCTCGAATTGCTAGCCAAAAACGTGTCCCAGTCCTTAATAATGTGGTTGTTGTAATTATGATATGGAATTGAACTTGCAGAAGAATATATGGGTTGACCATAACTGCAGAAAGATTGGAAATAAATCTCTGGGTTGGTGGTGTTGAAGTTGTTTAGGTCATATATCGCCAGAGAAAATTTCTTGTTGTGTTTGAAATTGGTGTCGAGGATGAAATTGTAGTGGTCTCGAAGTTCGGGAAATTCACCAGAAAAGAGAATGATGCCGTTACAGCTGCCATAGGACTCAATTGTGAACGCTGAAGTATTTGAGTCCATGTGTATTGGTATGTTTTATTTGGTTTATCTAAAAACAATTTTTTAAATGAAAAAATTTAAATTTAAGATGAGAGGGTTGTTAGCCGCGTTTCACATTTTTGATTGTTTTTTTTCAGAAACGAACAGAAATAGTTAAGGTAAATGATTGTAGAGATTAATCTTAAACCAGAATGGCTGTTGACACTAAGGAGTACCACATTCTTTACTATGGTATATTTGACTTCTATGAGAAAAAACTGATTTCCTTGTTTAATGAAAAAGGAAAGGCTAGTGGTCAGTATGGGTCAATAATTGATAAGACAGTTAAAAACTCTGCATTTATTGAAGAGATTATAAAAAACAAGATTGATCTAAAAAACTTGTTCTTGAACCATCATGAGAACATGGTTATCATGAATAATATATTAACTGATTACTTTGTGTTCATTAAAAAAGAAGAACAAGGCGATAAGCCGTTCTATGAAATATGTATTAGTAAAAACGTTGTTCCACGATCATTACCCCTGAGCATTTTAAACAACACACAGAAGATTGATTACTCTAATCTTTTCAAAAACAGCGAAACAATCCAAGATCAAATATCACAGTTCATTGACTCGTTCGAAGCTGAATACAACAAGGGGGCTAATAACACTTCCGAAAATGTAGTTGAGATCGATAACGAGCTGAATGAGATATTATCTGTGATGAACGACAACATCAATCAAGTTCTGATTCGTGACGACAGACTTGACACTCTCCAGCAGAAAACACTCCAACTTACTGATAAGGGCAAGAAGTTTAAGAGAACAACCAAGAAGATGGAAACGAATGAAATCTGGAAAAATCGGAAATGGAAGACAATTGTTGCAGTTTCCCTCATGCTGGTCATAGTTCTATTCATCACATTCGCAAGATTACACCAATAACATTACTGTCATTGTCATATATAACTACTAATGAAAACATCGTTACCTATAGTTGTTAATCAACTTCCCTTTTTTTTCTTATTCCTCATTGTCTAACATAACCACATCTTCCTCATCTCCAACTTGCTTCTTCTTCCCCTCAGCCTTGTTGTATAGCTGCAACATCTCCAAAGTCTCTCTATGGAGATCTAAAGCATCAAGACCATTTGCCTCCAAGTTTTCAAGGACTTCTTCTAATGTAATAGTTTTCCTGCCGTTACTCACGCTTGATATTCTGGCTAGTGTGTATATGTAACTCATGAACAATGTTGCAGAGTGTTGGAGCGCCTCTTGGGCATCCTTGTTGATTTGTAGTTTTGGGTGGTTCTTCTTGGCTAGTCTCACAATGGTGGCTTTGGCAAAAAGAACCATTTGTTCTGTGTTTTCATCTTCGGCGGCGTCTTGAATGTTATCAATCTGTTCTTCACTAGCGTCCATTGTATGCTATGTAAGTTGTTGTTCTATGGGGTTTGTTAAGAACTTTTTAAAAATAATAGTTTGTCAAGACGCGTAAAGATTTTGTTAAGTTGAAGCAACGCTTGGTGCGTGAGAAAATGCGTGAAGCTGTTCCCGCGAATTTCTTTTTTTTGACTGAAAAATCAAATTTTTCTCCTTTCATAAACAAAATAGCTATAGTTCACACTAAATACAAACCAATAAACCCATACTTTATAATCTTCCACTTTTGATTATGTCTACTGAAGAAACTAAAACAGCACCTGTTGAAGGTGAAACTACTAACACCCAACCAAAAATCTTCATGCCTCTGGTATGGATTGACTGTGAAATGACTGGTTTAGATCATAAGAGCGATGTCATCATCGAAGTCTGTGCCATCATCACCGATGGACACATGAACATCATTGATGAAGTCTGTTACGAATCTGTTGTCCACTGCACCAAGGAAAAGTTTGATCAAATGGGTGAATGGTGTACAAACCAACACACACAATCAGGATTAGTTGAAAAATGTATCAATGCCACTGATAGAACCATGGAATTGGTGGAGGAAGAGTTGTTGGCTTATATTCAGAAATATATTCCAACCCCAAACAGAGCTCTTTTGGCAGGTTCATCTGTTCATATGGATAAAATCTTTTTGATGAAGGATATGCCGAAGATCATTGAACATTTGCATTATAGATTATTGGATGTTTCTGCATTCATGGAGGTTTGTAGAAGAGTTAATTACCCATTGTTTAAGTGTATGGAGTCTCCTGTTTCTGACCATACTGCTAAGAGTGATATTCTAAAGAGTATTAACTTGATGAAGTGGTACCGTGACCATTTCTTGAAGTTGCCAGCTGATACTAAAGAGTTTGTTGATGCTTACAACTCTGAAAAGAAGGAAAGAGAGGAGAAGGAAAAGGCTGAAAAGGCTGCTGCTGAAGAAGAAGAAAACAAGAAGACTGAGACTGTTGAAAAGAGAAAGTTGGATGAAGATGAGGATAAGGATGATGAATCAGTTACTAAGAAACAAAAGACGGAATAAATTTTTAACTAAATATAGCTTTATATATAAATACGATTAATGTTTTGGTAGATTTTCAAAAAGGGATAGGCAATTTGATGTAGATCACTACTTTTTATCTTGTAGTAGTATTCAACTTACACACGCGCTTGTTGAAAAATTTCAAAATTTCTTTTTTTTTCATTTTTCAATTTCTTTTCATCTACAAAACTAATTGTTTTTATTTGACAAACAACCGAATACAATCTATATACAAAATGACTAAAAATCAACTAGAAATGGATGAGCCTGAGATCATTGAATATAAAGAAACAAAATATCAAAAAGTCACTGAAGGAAAAGCCACTGTTATTTTCCCAGCTGACGAAAAAAGAGATGTCTTTTACAACCCAATCCAACAATTCAACAGAGACATCACCATCACAGCCATCAAAGCTTGGGAACAAGAATTTTTAAACCCATCTTCCACCAACGATGCCAAGAAGAAGAAAAAATCATTCACAGTCTTTGAAGGGTTAGCAGCTACTGGTTTAAGATCATTAAGATTTGCCAAAGAACTTCCAACATCTTTAGACAAGGTGATAGCCAATGATTTATCCAAAGATGCAGTCAAGGCTATTGATCTAAACACTGAATACAATAACCTTAAAGATAAAGTTGTTTCCATGCAAGGAAGTTGTAATGTATCTTTACTACTAAGTTTAGCCCAAGAAAACGAAACTAAAGGGTTTGATATCATTGATCTTGATCCTTACGGCACAGCAGCTCCATTTATAGATTCTGCCATCCAAGGGGTGAAAGATGGTGGGATGTTGTGTGTGACTTGTACAGATTCCCAAGTTTTATGTGGGAACACATATCCGGAGAAATGTTTTAGTTTGTACGGTGGAGTTAATATGATGAATTCAGTGAGCACACATGAATCTGCATTGAGATTGTTGATCATGACATTGAAGCAAAGTGCAGCTAGGTATGGGAAGTATGTCACACCAAGATTGTGTTTGTCTATAGATTATTATGTTAGAGTGTTTGTGACTGTTGAAAAGGCACCATTAAAAGTTAAGGATTTGATCACTGAGTTAGGAAGTGTTAAAGTTTGTAACAATGGTGGTTGTCAATCATACTTTGAACAACCATTTGGTGAAAAGCATGAACGTGTTTCTAAAAAGAACAAGCCATTTACAAAGATATCTACTGCCAAGAGTATTAACATTGGTGAGAATTGTCCATTCTGTGATAAGAGATTACATGTTGTTGGGCCAATGTACTTAGGTCCATTACAAGATGAAAAGTTCTGTCAAAAGATTTTGGATATTAATAAGGAACATGAAAACAATAACGAAGGGTTATATGGAACAACTAAGAGAATTGAGGGTATGGTCAGCGTTGCCAAGAGCGAAGTTGACAATTTATTCTACTTCTCTCCATCATTGTTATCAGGAGTTTTGAAAGTCACTGTGCCTTCTTTGAGAACTGTTATAAATGGATTAGGTTCCATGGGCTACAAATGTTCATTGACCCATGCTGCCAAGTCATGTATCAAAACAGATGCATCATGGGATGCCATTTGGTATGTGATGAAGAAGTGTGGGACTATGGCAGACCCAGACTACAAGCCTAAGTTGAACGATAAAATGCCTGGTTATAGAATATGGAATGATGAAACTATAGGACATACTTTGACTGATGAACAAAAGGAGAAGTGTAACTTGACAGAAGATAATGTTGAAACTAAAAAGTTTTTAAAATTGCAAAACTCAAAGATAGTCAAGTATCAAGAAAACCCTAAGAGTAATTGGGGTCCTATGAGTAGACCTAAATAAAATAGATAGAGTTTTTTTTCTTTTTATTTTCTTTTTTGCTTAATAGATTATACATATATAAATATATAAACTGTGTTGATTTTATGAATAACGTTGATATCTTATTTTCTATTATGATTTGTTATGTTTTAATTTTAAAACTTTCATTGCTGTGTGTTTATTGTTAATAACATAAGAAAAAGAGAGAATAAATCATATTGCGAAAGAGTTCCTATTCTTTCGTTTGTGGATCAAAAAAATGTAGGTTATTATTGCTGCATTAATACAGTGTTAATCTTTATTTCAATTTATGACAAATACTTCTTGTTTTAGGATTAGATGATGTCGAATTCATGGATTCTTTTACCGAACATGACGTATCTGTACATGTATGGCCAACCGAAGATGACGGTCATGAAGATAGAGGTGTTGACAAAGATGACGGCTAAACGCTTGGCATCGGCCCCAACCCAGGTTGATAGAGGGGTTTTATAGGTTTGGCCTTTGACGTGGGTAGACTTGAATCTTATGTTTTGGAAGGCTGTGTTTCTTAAAGCTGGTCTGGATAGAATGGAGAACATTGGTATATGTGTGAAGTATGGATATATCTTGGTCTATTTGTTTATAATTTAAAATGAAAATGTTGTTATGTTTAAAGATATTTTAGAAAAAGAAATTAATGTTAAGTAGGAAGTAAAATTTTTCTTTAGGCCGCGCGTGTGTAGAGAATTAAAACATGTGAGAGAGCGTATATTTTTTTTTTT